>JAQZBX010102852.1:0-11117 GCA_029593785.1 Cabassous unicinctus | reverse complement strand
ACCGATATAACTCTTTTTATGGTTGGGTCCCAAAGTGTTGTAGAAGGAGGAAAATCCTTGAAAACAAGTAATTTATTTGGGAATTGATCCAAGGAGACATTGGGAAAGTGTGGGCAAATGAGATTGGTCATTGGAGGAAGTCAGTTCAGAATTGTTAATAAGCATGTTAACAATTAGAATAATCCTGAACTCAACTTGTCAGGCGACTTAGAAGACAACTTACAACCTGCTTCAAAGCAGTGGACATCAGAAATGTGCAAATAAATTCTAAAATATGCAAGTCTTCTTTCTTATTAACTCCACAGTGAATTACTCCTTCAGTCTGCTGCTCCATCACATAGTATAAACACAACATCTGCCTGAGAGAAATTCTGACCATATTACAAACTGGCAGCATGATGGAGGCCTTGTTGAGAGGGAAAGGTGAGGAAATCCTCTGACCTAGCAAGTTGGCCACTATCATTGTCCACTATGATTTATACAGGGATTCTTTATGGAGGTGTGATGGTTATGATAATTTTTCAGGTTGGTTAGGTAATGTGCTCAGTTGTTTGGTTAAGCAAGAACTGGGCTAATTGTAATGCAAGGGCATTTCTTAGAATTTAAACATAGTGAGTCAATTGCATCTATGGCTGATTACATCTACAATCAACTGAGTAGATTGCCTTAGCAATGAGAGATGTCTCATACAGTCAGTTGAAGCCCTTAAAAGGAGAAGTGATTTCAGCCTTCAGAGACAGAAATCCCATCTCTACTTCAGACAGCCAGCATCTCCTGGGGAACTCATTGAGAAGCTTCATTAGTCCTGGTTTGCAGCCTGTCCTCTGTAATTTTACTTGTGTATACCCATGGTCATGTGAGACAATTTTATAAAATCTTATACCATTTACAGCTATATATATCCTATTGGTTCTGTTTCCCTGCAGAACCCTGACTAATACAGCTTAATATCAAGAATGGCTCTTGAACCTTCCCCCCAGCATGGGACATGACTCCAGGAGATGAGCCTCTCTGGCAATGAGGGATTAATACCAAGTGCCAACTGGCAATATGACTGGAAAAAGACCTTGAACAATAGGGGGAAAGGTAAAGAGAAATGAGTTCATGTGGCTAAGAGACTTCAAAGAAATTGGGAGGTCATCCCAAAGGTAACGCTTACACACACCCCAGTAGGATATCATAACACAACAAAGTGGTTATCACCCCACACAGAGGGGCTTCTGAGGGCTCTGGAGACACCCAGGTCCTATATAAGGGGGGGGATAACTCAAGAGATTGATGCCTTATTAGTGGGCTTTGCTTTGGAATCTGTGCTCCTGAGAGTGACAGAGTTGGACTCAAATAAGTCCTCCCTGCACATGGTCCATCAGTTCCTTCTATTCAAAATGATGGAGTTAGTAGGTGTACTTCCAGAGACTGGAGCCTTTGGTTTACCCATGTGCCAGATGTGCCTGGAATCTTGGTGGAGCTGCAACTCCTACTCTACAGCTCAATGGACTCACCCAAGTCACCTGGTGAGGAGATGATGATGGACAATGGCCATCCCAGTGAATGGAGAGAGCCTGCAGCTGCAGACAGGATAATCCCATGCACTGTATCCATGGGATATAAGCCCCCTCTCTCCTGGAGGTGGAGTGAACATCACCATCCCAAACTCCTCAGGATTGGGGGAAGAGATATGGACTAGAGTGAATTTAATGGTATTCTGTTGTAGACATAATGTGATTCAAGTAATGGAAGAAATTACAACAGAGAGGTGGAGCCAGTGGCCACTGGATGCTTTTGGGGTAGGGAATGGAAAAGCAGTTGTTATACAGGTGCTTTTTCAGGACTTGGGAATTATCCTGAGTGATATTACAATGACAGATATAGGCCATTTTAGATCAGCATATACCATGCAGAACTGTGTGGGAGATAGTGTGGTCTACAATGTGAACTATGGTCCATGCTTAGTGACAAAGCCACAGGGTGTGTATATCCATTGCAGGTGATGTGCCACAGTAATGAAAGATGGTTATGTGGGATGTTATGGGAGTTGTGGGAGGTGGGGAACATGGGAATATCTGTAATTTTTGTGTAACATTTATGTAATCTAAGCATCTTTTTAAAAATATGTATATATAAAAAATAACATTTATGTAAGCAAGTGCACACATATGCATATATATTTATATATCATTTTACCAAAAAAAAATGGTTCTTGAAAACACAATCTTAAAAATGATATTTTTGGGTTGGTTCTGGAGTTTTTGCAATTGGCTGTCTACACTGATTAGGTTCAAAGGCACCAGTGACTCTGTTTTAAATAACCAATAGGTCACCTGAACTTGGATATGGGCAGTGACCTTGAAGAGAAGTATATGGATTTACAAGGCATAGAGGAGATAAAATAAAGGGAAGTGATGAGTCATGGCCTGGAGAATGAGAAAGAATAAATGATCAGAGATGATTTTTACTACCCTGGCACTGTCAAAAGAATGGATGGTGGAAAATGTTTCTGAGATGTGGAAACCCGGGAGTCAAACAGAATTGGAAGATACATACCATAAAATTGCATCCCAGCTCCATCAAGAAGATAAAATTGCAAGAACAAAACACAGCATTTTAGCATATACTGAATATTCTGCAGAGCAAGTGTTTTACTTTAGTATTTCTGAGAGACTATAGAAAAACAAAAATCTTTTCAGAGTCCTAGAATTTGGATACAGAATTCATTTCATAATTTATATAAAACAATCTACTGAAAGATTATTTTTAGCTGTATTGTAAAAAATTAAGAATTAAAAATGGAATTGAATATTGATTCTAAGTAAACCTTTGTAAATTGGGAGAAATCCAGTAATTACAATGAAAGGAACATGAGGAATTATTGGAGAATCTTTGATGGCATAAGGCAGGAAACATCATGACATAAGAGGAAAACTCACCTTGCTGTTGCATCTGTGCTGAACCAAGTTTTGTGAGTCCCTTGGTGTTCCTGAACCCCCTATTGAGACCCTCTTTGAATTTTCCCTGCAGGTTTAAGTGTGAAGCAGATAGATGCTTTAATGATTAGTAGCTGAAATTTAAGGCTACATCAACAAATATTCCAATTAAGGTTTTATTTCTCCCTTATTTACATCCAGTTATTTCTATAGTTATATTAAATTGAAGAGTGAACATTAATTCATTCTTTATTCTATACACATTAACCATTAGATTCCTGTGCTTAAGGCACCCTTCTATGTGAAGAATACATCATTCTGAGACAACAGTTGCACTCCCTGTGTCTTCTCCTCACTGTGTCCTTGGCAGCAGGGGGCTCAACTGCACAGGAAAACGCATATGTACATACCCCATCCTGATGTCTTAATGTCTTTGGTGAGAAGGTGCAGAGTCATATTTTTCAACTAGCCCAATTAATAAATCATTCTTTTCCACTTGAAACTGATATATTCACTTCCAAACAGGGTTGTCCTCACATCATATAATCAGAATTAGCCCATTGTGTGATATTAACTGTAGCAGCCCAGAAACCTAAGAAATTGATCTACTCTAGGAGATTCAATGCAATTTGTTTTATTCAGCTGGCTGGGATCCTGGAAGGGCCTAGAACATTGATGATACCTGGATGAAGTCCTCTCTTTTGTAGTGTGTTTTTAATAACAGTTGCTCCCCTGGTGTCATCCTCTCTGTTAATCTCAACCTAATTATCTTGAATTGATAGTCTAGTGAATAAGTAATTTTGGAGCCTTCCATTTGCCAGGAACCTCCATTTGCTATGGACTTGGTAGTCAACAAGAAGTGTGCCTGCCTTCAGAAGGCCACAGCTGTGTTGAAAGGATGATTGAGGGAAACATTGAAATGAGAGGGCCTGAAGGAGAGTGATATAAAACTCTTGTCCTAGAAAATCATATGGACTTTAATGGTGACATGAGCAAAGTTCACCATGGACAAGCAAGTGCCAGAGCTTTGAACGGTTGCCTAGGGTGAGGAAGATGTCAGTTTATATGCATTCAAAATCCCCAATAAATCTGGTGGAGAAATAGTGTAAGCAGGTCCACAGTTAAAGTACCTTGTAGAGTTGAGGTGTGTTATTCAGTTCTATATAAAATTTCCATTGCAATTTATAAATGTGTGACAAAATGCTTGATATTCAAAGGGGAAATATGAAATTAATTTAATTAAAACATACCAAAATGGAGGAAGCATTTCACCCTCCACTGGAAACAAATGAGTATGTTTGAAAGGAATGTGTGATGTTGGCTGTGGTTGTCTTTTTGCAGTTCACTGGGGTCAAATTGGTTGAAAATGTTTATTAAGTCTCCTATAATCTCATTGATTTTTCTACTGATTGCTTTGTGAACACTGTTGAAATTTTTAACTGTAATTATACATTTGAATAATTATTGTAGCACAGTAAGTTATTTTCTTTCTATGCACTAAAGCCATATCATTTGGTTAATATACATTTAGTGCTCATATCTTTTTGGTGAACTGTCAGTCCATGAATGGGAAGTTGTATCTCTCCCCATAGTAATTGTTGGGTAATGATTTAGTTAATAAACCTTTGATGCTATTATATCTTCTTGGTGAACTGTCAACTCATGTGTGGGAAGAAGTGTCTCTCACCATAATAATTGTTGATTATTAGTAATTTGGAGATAGTTCTTGCTCCACATAGAGATATGCCATCATTGGGGATCTCCAACACTGCAAGGCCTCTCTTCCCAATGGTGAGATGCAGATGAGATTTGAGGTTTCAGTTGATGGTTTCATTATTTGGAATTTTGAGAGAAGTTGAACTGAGGTGAATTCATTTTGCATGTTTTGAGAGATGTGATAAAAGTTCCCTTAAGGTAGGCTGCAATGTGTGTAACCTGCATGATTTTCAGTCATTGAATCCCAGGAGCACGCAATGGAGTCAGCATGGAGGTTATTTTAATTCTCCCATGCATGCACCTTGGCTCTGCTGTTGTGGAAAGGTTGAGATTGTCATAAATGACATGGCTCATCTTTCCTGTAGTGAAACTCCAAATCTAAGGAGACTACAGGTAGGGAATCAGCACATATTGACATTCAATAAACACTGAATATTAGTTTGCTTGTTTTTTAATGACTGTTATAAAACATAACCACAATAGTATATGACACCAATTTATTCCCTTAGTTTTCTGGCATTCAGAATTCTGAATTAGTTTCATGGGGCCAAAAACAAGAAGTCCACAGGGACTCTCTTCTTCTATAATCTATAGGGGAAAATATATTTTCTTGCCACTGCTAACTCTCAGAGATCCATTCCTTGCATTCATTAGCTGATACCCCCGTTTCTCCATCTTCTAATCCAGTAAGGTAAGATCTTGCTTCAATCATCTAACCTTCTCTTCTTCTGAAATATTATCTCCTGCTGCATTCTTCTCAAAAGGGAAATTAATTACATGAAGGGCATATCTAGATAACGCAGGATAATATTCCCATGTCAAAATCTTTAAATTAATCAAGTCTTCCAGGTCTCTTTTATCATGAATGGTAAAATTCAGAGGTTCCAGGAATTAATATCTATATATCTCTGGTGGACCTTATTCACCTATCAGTATACTCAATGACCTCAAAAAATTCATGTGCATCCCACATGCAATATAAATTCACCTTACCTGAACATTCTCAAAATTCTCAACTGGTTACTGCATCAAGTCCAAAATCCCAACTAAATGTTATCTTCCTGAGAGTTACCAATATTATGATCCAAATTATTTTAATCATATATGTGTGAATCTCAGGGTTTGGTCAATCCTGAGGTGAAATACTCTTCCATAGGTAGACCTGAAGAAATAGAAATCAAGTTTTGTGCTCCCAAATTACATTGAGGCCTTGGGGACACTCCAGTTCAGAAAAGCTGTCAGTCCAGAGACAGTGAGATTTTGTGGTACAAAATTAAACTCTAAGGTAATGAGAATCCATCATTGATAGGGAAACACTTACCGTCCCATTCTCTCTCCTCTATCAGGAACACATACTTTGATGAGCTAACCACATTTGTTATCCTAATGTCTTTATTTGAACAAGCTCAGAAGATGTTGGTGCAGCATGTATTGTACAGAGCACTGGGTCCCATAGACTACTTATCAAGGCCAACTTCAAATCTCAGTCCTTGGGATCTGCATGACCTTGAATATTTCACTGGACCCTTCCCAGATGGTTTCACTCTGTAATGACCATGTGAATACCCACAGCCTGGTCATAATGGGAACTAAATTGGATGATGATCCTCCCAGCAGAATTTGTAGAGTTGTTTTTTTATTCTTTTTTTTAACAGTGAGGGTAAATCATCATTTATAACTCTGAAGATAGTTATTTTTATCTTGTCCTACTCCAAGCACAGGTCTGAGCATCTTCTCCATCCAGATCTTCCCTGGGCAATGATATTTAAAGGAGGTCATGAGGGCCTTCAACTCTCCTATCACCTCTTCCACCCCCAGGAAGTCCCATGCTCTCCTGTAACATTGTTCTTAACCTATACATATTTAAGGATATTGGTGCTCCTATCTTAAACTAATTAAATTAATCCAACTGTCTGTGAAAACTAGATAGAAGAGGAAATAAATAAAAATGTTTGTTTAAAGTATACATGTTTATTAGCAGGAGTTGTTTGTTCAATATTTCAGAGATTTCTGAAACTCACATTCTCAGGCTGTGAAATTTAAAGCAGTTCTGTCATTTTGAAACTCAATGAGGACAGGGCTGATTCCAGCAATCTTTCTGAAAACTGTATGATAACTCCTCATAAGTTTTATTAGTATAGACTCATGACTATGACATTTTGATATTCATGTATGTCAGTGGCCAAATATAATCCAGAAGGACCAGCATTATCACTTTGGCAACCATCCACCTGATGGAAATCCTGGATTCCCAGAACTAACTCAATAGATAGGATGTCACGTACTTCAGTCCAGGAATGGAGGAGACTGGACCTTGACAAGCTGCCATCCCCCTACTGTTTATTGCTGCTTTATCCAATTCCTGTCCAGGTGCTATGCTGCAACTCAGAGCTATTGGGTCTCAAAGCCAAAGACCTAGGGGCAGCTTTCAGTCAAAGTCCAGTAACCAGTGGGGAAGGTGAGCCTGAGACCCTCCTGGGGTAAAAGCTAATTTGTCAGTGCAGGAAAAAAATTCACACTCACCATAGCCCACATTTCTTACTTTCATTTATCTCCATACAATTCAGCACCTGCCCCATATGTGATTGCTCATGAAGAATTCCAAGAGTTTCTGATGACAGATGAGAATCTGATCTCCCACTGAAGCATCTGTTCCCAATGAGAATTGGGTGGCTTTTTCCAGTCCATCAGGCTAGCTGTCATTGTCAGTGTCAGTGTTTTATGGGTTGGGATCATCTAGAATCTAAATAAGTGCAGGGTCCCTGTCCATGACAGAGGGAACCTGAAGATGCACCTATATGATATACCTATATCCATGCCAGGTATTCTCTTTCTGCTCTTTTCCCCTAAATCATGGGGCTCTACAAGGTGGTGGCTGGCTAAGCGTGGAGAACAAGATTCTGAATGTCCTGAGGGAGGTGGGATATACATGCTAAAATCTGGGAAAAGAAAATAGGGGCTTTACTTTTCAATTTAGATAAAATAATTCTGCCATAAAATTATCTGTTCTTATGGTGAATAAACAATCATACAATTTCCAATTCTTCATCACAGTCAGGACAGAGAAATAATTTCAGAAAATTAACTGCACAAGGTTATACTATTAATTTAATTAAAATTTGTTCATTCTTCCAGTCTAATCCAAATGAAGAAAATGAGGAAAACTAATTTATATGGCATATGAATGTGTGTATATACAATATAATACAATTCAATACAATATTATATTATGAAACATTATATATAATACATACACTATATCTATATAAATATTAGATATAATATATCCATATCTATGCATATATAATACATTACAAATATATATTCTATGTTTGAAACTTGGAAACATTATAACATTTCTTAGAATAGATGCAGTGGAGAATACCCAGGGATTAAATGCTTTTAAGCAAGAAGAGGAAAAGCTATCTCAATACAGGAAACCCTTCTGTCCCCTTATCTCCCTTGAAACTGAGTCAGGGGTTGGTCTTGGCTCTGAGTAGTTCCTGACTGCCCCCTTCATCTCAGGCCCCTCCTGCAGGGGATGTTTATGTCTAGGCTCACATGTTTATGACTTCCCCTCACTTTGTCTTTTGCATGGTAATAAACAGCTGTGTCTTTGGCAGTCACAGAGCACAGTTACAGAGAACTGGTTCTTGGATGTGTCTCTGGAGGTGGAGAGTTGGCTCTTGATGGATGGAGCATAATCATAGTATACTACTGACATCAACTGCAAAATCTCCCCCAGGGTCAAATGGATCCAATTCCAGCAGTAAGGACTGGTTGTGATGGAGAATCCAGAGAAAGAGCAGGTGAGTGACAGGGTATGGGAGGGTTTCACCAGTCCTGGGCGTGACTCTTTCAGCTGCACTTGGCACAGGACATCTAAGGACAAGGAGAACCACAGTGAGTCTTGTGCTCAGAATCATCATCCCCTTTATGTTCATGTCTGAATCTGTGAAACACTCACATCTGGGACTTGCCATCAGAAGGAGGAAGAGCCACAAGGTTTTAATCCTGTGGATGTGTTCCAAGACCTGCAGGCAATATTCTTCTGCTTGAGGAGGATCCTGAATTGAAGTGCATGTGTGCTGTGCTTTCATCTCTTGGCCTAGGTGATGATTTGCATGTAAGAGGTACCTTTGTATGCAAAGGTTAAATGATCCAGATGAGTTTCCTGTGTCTGGGGTTTCTCTGGGAGGAGGATGCTTGCTAATACCTAGGATAATACAATCTCATTCCTGGGGTCTTACTTTTCTGCATTTACATTTTTTCTGGGCCACAAAACTTTCCTGAAGGGGCTGATAAGGGAGCTAGATGCAGCCAAGGAACAAGGATGGCTTTGGAAATATATCTAATGTGGCTTTACTTTCATGGATATATATATTTTTCAAATACCCAAGACAAAAACATGTCCCATTAATCTGTGCAATAAACATTTATCCATTTATCTCCTCTGTCAATTGTTAGTTATTGGATATTCTAAATATTTGAAGCAGCAGATAAATGTAAAAATACAACAAATTCAGAAAAAAAACTGGGTTTAATCCAATATGTTCTATAGTTTAAAAGAATTTTTTGATTCATTTAAATTGTGTGAACATTTCTTTATCTGAGAGTGCTTTTATACAATGTGTTCTCAGGAATTACTATAGATTTTAATTTGTGTATCAATCTTTCATGCAGTTTATTTTGGGCAGATGGTGGGCATTTCTGTTTAGATGATAATCACTTCCAGAAGCATCCTACAACTGTTTATTCCTTATTCACAGTTGAGTCTGCAGGGACACTTGTACCACAGGACTCTCTCTTTAGGAGTACCTTTAAGGAACATAATCCCTCTTCTGAGCTCACAAACTGGCAGCCAGAGGAAGGCCTTCAGCTCACTGATATAGTGGAACAGTGTTATTTGAATTCTGTCTCACAGAGAAACTGTTCAAGTCCTAACCCCATGTCCTGTGAATGTGATCTTATTTAGAAATACTGGGAAGATGATCTTTGAAAATGTTGTTAGGTAAGATGTGGTCAACTGGATTAGACTAGGCTCTAATACAACTTCAATGTTGTCCTTACACAAAGATTAGAATTGGACACAGAGAGAATCACAGAGGATGCCATATGCTGACTGAGTTAGGAATTGAAACCCAAGGATTTCAGGCAAAGCCCCAGTGGTTAGGAGGAGGTCAGGAAGGATTCTCCACTAGAGACTTGAGATTTACAGCATTTTGAACTGCAAGACAATATATTTGTATTATGTAAAGTCATCTAATTTTTTATATTGTATTTTAGAGCCCTAGGAAAGTTATATCCAATTCCTGCTTTCCTTGTACAGTACAGGGAATATTAGATTCTGTGAAAATAATTTACAGAACATGGGTGAAGATAACTTGTAGATCCTTGGCAATATATCCACTCAGAAACTAGTGAATTTTATAGTAGATGCCCATATCTGTATGCTATTATCATCCACGTTATTAGAAACACAGCAATTACCATAAGATCAGAGTGTTTCCTAAAACTCTGAACACACAGAATTAATAAACCAACCTTGTCCTCTAGGTCTTCACTATTAAGGAAAATATACACCCTTGAAACATCCCTTTTAAATGTCCTTCCCATTGCCTTATTGAGTTAGGCAAGTGCTCTCATAGTAGTATAATATTATTAGCCACATAAGAGTCTTAGTTTAATAATTATTTTATACTCTGTTTTGGAAAAGAAATCCCAGTGTCTGAGGGGAAGGGTGGAAGTCCCTCCCCAGAGCTCACTGCATGTGCTCTGGGGTTGGGTCAAGTGGTCCATGGGTCCTGAGTATCCCTTACTGCCTAGCTCCTGCCCTGCAGGGAGGTTCCTGATAGGCTCACAGGGCTTTTCCCTCAAGAATCTCTGCCCAGGGTTACCTGGCTGGTCCCTTGGGATCAGACTGCTCTTTAGAAATATCTTATGCTATTGATAACATCTTTTGACATACTAAATTGTCCTTAGCAATTCAACATACTCTGCAGGGAGGTCCTATACAAGTGGGGATAGCCCCAGAGAATGATGCCTAATTAATGGGCTCTTCATTGGCATCTGTGTCCCTAAGAGTGACAGAGTTGGACTCAAACAAGTCATCCTTGCACATGGTCCATCAGTCCCTTCTACTCAAACCTATATGTGATGCAGGAGTTTTTAGGTGTACTTCCAGAGAGTGTATCCTCTGGCCCACCTATTTGCCAGCTGTGCCTGGAATCTCAGTGGAGCTGCAAAACCTACCCTACAGCTCAATGGACTCATCCAAATAACCTGGCAAGGAGACGACGATGGGCAACAGCCATCCCAGGGAATGGAGAGGGCCTGCAGCTGAAGGCAAGATAATCCCATCCACTATATCCATGGAATATAAGCCCTCTCTCACTTGGAGATGGAGTGGACATCACCTTCCAAGTCCACTCAGGAATTGTGGGAGGAGTTGTGGACTAGAGTGGAATTGGTGGTGTT
>JAQZBX010102851.1:0-11114 GCA_029593785.1 Cabassous unicinctus | reverse complement strand
AGTTTTATAACACTGGCTAGTATTTCCAGTATGGTATTGAATAAGAGTGATGAGAGAGAACATTCCTGCTTTGTTCATTATCTTAGGAAGAAAGCATTCAGTCTTTAACCATTATGATATTAGCTATAGAGTTTTTTGTTTGTTTGTGCAAGCCATTCATCAGGTTAAGGAAGTTCCCTGCAGTCCTAGTTTCCTGTGAATTTTGATCATGAAAGGAGTTAATTTTGTCAAATGATCTTTCTATATCTACTGAGAAAAGCATATAAATTTTTCAGCCTTTTAAAATCAATGAATTATGATTGCTTTTAAAATGTTGATCTACCTTGCAATCATGGGATTAACTCCACTATGTCAAGATACATTATACTTTCTATATCTTGCTGGATTCTATTTGTTAATATTTTGTTGAGAATTATCATGCCTATGTGCACAAGACACTTAATGTCCCTCTTTTCCTCTGATAATATTCTTTGCTCTGAAGTGTACTCTGGTATTAATTTTGCTATTCAATCTTTTTTAGTGTTTACATGTCATAGCTCTTTCCATTCTTTTATTCTCAATGTTTTTAGATTTAATGTGAGTTTTCTATCAATAGCATATAGTTATGTCTTGCTTTTGTATCCACTTGATTCTTTTATTTGGGGTATTCATTCAGTTCTTATTTAATATGATGCTTTTAAAGATTGAATTAACATCTATCAAATCGGTATTTGCTTTCTATTCTTTTCATATGCTCTTTCCCCCTCATTTTTACCTTCTCTTTTGTTAAACATTTTTAAGATGTCATTTTATCTCCATTGTTGACTTATTATCCACCCGTTTTTTTAAAAAATAATCTTTATGCCAGGTAAACAGCTCAGCTTTCCTTTAGTGTGGGGTATTGAGTTATCTGGTCAAGTACTGGTTTGTGTTTGAGGTTTCTTGTTGTTATGGCTATACTTTGTCTACCAAAGGTCTTAAATTCCTTTCGCAATGCCTTAAATTTAGGATGGGGGATGATTTCCCAGTAGGTCATTTTCAATGTCTGCTCTACCCTCAGCGTCAGATCTTCTCTTTGCACTGCATCTCAAAGGAAGTCTTTCATTTGCAGCCTGGTTGTTCTTTCCCAAATCACTTTCTTATAGTAAGATGCAGGGACTAAAATTTTGGTTAAATGAACATGTACTAATTACCTATTATGTTTGAGGCACTGGTTAAAGTACTGAAGTAGAAATTTTAAGAAAACATTTCCTGACCTCAGATAATTTTCTATTTAATATGAAATTTAATGCAAGTACCATAAGTAACATAATCAATTTATAGGGTAAAAAGAAAAGTGTAAGAATCTTTACTAGATGGTAAAATAAATTGTAATTCAATTCTCTAATTTCCTATCACTTATATTACAAACCTAAAATTACAGTAAGGTCTTTTATATATATCCATTCTTTTGTGGACTCGTATTTTCTGGGCTGTATGTTATGTTCCTTTTCTCTAATATCTTTAGTAATTGAAAACAATGAAATCATTGCAGTCCCATCTGTTTGCAACAAGTTAAGCAAAGCAAGCTGGAATGAAACAGTACACTTAAATTTTAGAGGTAGCCTTCATTAAAATTGGCCTCTTGTGTAAATTTTACCCCTTGTACAGATTCAAAGTAGTAAATTTTCACATTCAGTGAAACTATTTTTCATAAAATCTCAATGGACAGGTTAAATGATAGCTATTTAGAACTGCCACTGTTGAACAAAAGCAAATGCACTTATCTGTGATGTTTTGAAAAATATTCTTCTCTTTTTCAATGTAGAATCTTTTAAACGTAATTTTGATATGGAGCCATGGTTCCCAAAGTATTGACCTCAAAACAGCAGCAACAAACTCAGGAAGCTGATAGAAATGTAATCTCAGCAGCTGTTCCTTCTCTCTCCCCATTCCTCCCCCAACCTCCAGAATCAGAAACTCTGGGTGGGGCCCAGCAATCTATATTAATGAGCAGTTTCATAACCACTGGATAAATCATCACATAATTATTTGGTTCCTGGAGACAATTAACTTTAAAGCTTCTATTTAGGTCTACTATAAAAATGGTTATTTTTCTACACCAGATGGTAGCTATAAGAGAAATACACATTTTCAACTCTGATTAGAGAAGGGATAAAGAGCTTTCCCCATTGGAAAATCTTCTTATGGCTATTATCTTCTGGGATTGGCCTAATCTGTTCAGGAGAGGACACAGCACTCAAGGTCTATCAATGGAACTGAAAATCCAACTTCATCATCATGCCATTGCAAAAACTCTGCAAGTAATTATGCTCTCAAGGCTTCAGCACAAAGGTAATATACACCCCTAATACCTTCAAGAGATGACTAATGATATTATACCTTTTTATTATTTAAGATGCCAGATTAAAAAAGACAATTGTCAGATTAATGGCTTTTTCTAGTTCGTGGTACTAGTGTAATCATCCACAGGTTTTTCTTAGTCTGTCATCAGCAAAGGGGGAAAATCAGAAGAGTATTATTAGGTTGCAAGACAATTTTGGCATGGCTGATAAGACATTTGTATCTGTCAAAGTGTGAGCCCAGAACCGTCAGCATCAGCGTCACCTGGGTACTTTTTAGAAATGCACATTCTTGGGCTATCCCACAGCTACTGAATTAGACATTCTGGGGGTGGGACTCAGCAACTTGTATTAAGTCTTCAAGATGATTCTAACAGAATGTTTGACAACAGTACTGAATTTTATACATAAGTTACTAATGCTGCTAATTTTCCACATTAAAATGGTGGTGAATTTCATTTATAAACTCAAACAATTACAGCAGTAAAATTTCATATTTCTATCTACAGTAAAGCAAATGCTATCTGCCAGGTAAATCATCTACAGGCAAAAGGTAAAACTTAACCTCTAATGTGCCAACCTAGTTATTTACTATTTTCTAGTCATAGTTTCAGGAAAGTTGTGCAAACTTTCAAGAAATTGAGGTAGAATAAGGTGATATATTATACTTAATTTAAGACAGTTTCACCTCTGAACTTGTCTCTGTCATCTCAATCAGGTCACCGTCTCAGCTGACCCTCACAAACGTTCTTTGTGGTTCAGCATTGTATTTTCTTCCTCTTATTTTCTCTGATTTAAAAATTTTATCCCCATCTTTTTTCAGCAATAGGGACATAACATAATTCTCACTTCTTTCTACTGAATCAATCAGGGGCAGAGTTAATCTCTAGGTTTGTAACTTCATAGCAATTTTAATCACTTGAGGGTCTGGATTTATTGAAACATAGTAAAAAGTATAGCACAGATCAGAGAGAAAACTGCCTCGATTCTGTAGCTGGAGTCCCACAGCCTGGGACTCTGTGATTATGGACTCTCTGATCTCCCAGCCACTCTACTCAAGAGTTCATTTGATTGCTTGGATTGTAGCATATGGAGAACTTCTACTGCATAGGGAGACTCCCGGTTTTGGTTCAGCTTAGACATCCACATTCATCTTTGTGATGCCCTCGGATGAGTATTACAATTTAACACGTACTGTACTCTCTTGGGAAATTCTATAATGGTCCTATTTATTTCACCTTCCCACGATGACACCTGCCTTTCCTAAGCAGCTCACTTCCCAAAGTTAGCTTCATTAATTACCCATCTGGGACATAGGTAGAGGAATCTTATGAGAAGTTTAAAAAGCTATAAAAGTGCATAGTTAGGGGAGTGGGTGTAACTCAGTTGCTTGAGTGCCTGCTTCCCATGTACGAGGTCCTGGGTTCAATTCCCAGTGCCTCCTTAAAAAAAAAAAAAAAAGTGCATGGTTATTATAAAAGGTTCTCACTGACTTATGCATTCAATACAGCAGCAGAAAATTGATTCTGTATTGGTGCTGTAATTTATTTATTCTGGGAGAAAAAGTGTTTTAAATAATAGGTTTCCTAGAGAGAGAGTCTGCACAAATGAGAGCTTGAATATTAGACAAAGCTGGTTCCAAATCCTGGGTCTACTATTCATAAGCTAAGTGGGTTTGGTTAAATTATTTAAGCTGTTTGAGCCTCTATTTTGTCATTTGAAATATGAAGTAGTAATATCTATCTTGCATGTCTGTAGCAATACTAAAGTTAATTTTTGTAACACACATGACACATAGCTGACATTCGGCAACTGATAGCTATTATTGTGAATACCCTGAATTAAAAACAAAAGATATACCTACATAACTGATAGCTTCTACATTTCAAGAAAGAAAACACCTCAAACATTCCCATTTTCTTTGAGGTTGATTCCTGATTTGATCTCCCAATGTTTAGAAAAGTGATTCTGATCTAAAAATAAACCCCACACAGATTGTTCTACCTCATTGTTTACAAGTAAATATGTTCTTGGTAATATAAAATAATAATTACAAATGACCATATTCTATCTCTTTGCCTGGCTGTGCAGTCAAAATATTAATAGCATGTCCACAGCCACGGCTGGGCAGGTCACTGGTGGACCTCTCTAACCCAGCAGCATCTACCTCAGTAGCACCAAGAGAGGGGATAAGTCAAACATCTTTTATTTTCCCAATTTATCTGAACCTTGAAGGTACTTTTAACACGAATTCAGAATGAATCTAAGACTTTTGCATGTGACAGAGTCCCAGAATTCATGACCTTGGTGTAAAACAGCATGATATATTAAACTTAAAATATCTGAATCTACACATGCCTCATGCCCCATCAGAGACTATCGTATGCTACATTCTGCTGGAGATGGGTAATGGCAGGCACCAAAGTGGTGACTAACACCAAGGGTTTATGAAAAAATGTTAAGAGAAACTTTAATATTTATAAAATTTAATCCACTGACTACTTTTCTGTACACTGGAGAAAATGTCATTAATCTATTTTTGCATTGGAACCCCTTGGTCCAGGGAACTGGAGCCAGTTTGTACGATTATAGAAAAGCAGAAAAGATAAGTTATATAATGTCCATTGTGGAAGCATATGTAACATTTAAACCCACTTTGCTTTGGCTGCTTTCATATCAGATCTTACTGCTATTTTAGACACTAAAGTCAAAATGGTAGGGTGATGTAGAGGTCTGAGATGTGATATTCTATTTTTTTTTCCCTCAAATGTTACTCTAGCTTTGATAGATAATGTTGCATCTATTTTATCTCTAAAACTTTCACCAAATGCAGCAAAATGTGAAAAGGACTTGAGCCAGGAGGATATAAGCAATGAATTGATTTGTTAATTTGTATTAGCGTCCACCATGACAAGGTTCTGAAGTCTGTATGCCATTGAGTGTGCAGATATAAATGTTTATGTCAAAACAAAATAAGGCAGATGGTAGTTGTTGGAGACCACTTGAAGAAGAGGAGGACTAAGTGATGCTGAGCTGGAAGTGAGGGCAAATTAGGCTTACACTGCCCTGTGCCTAAAGTCAAATGTCAGGACCATATCTTCCAGCTGATGGAACAGGCTTCTCGTAATCCATCATTTTGAACACTAACTGGCCTAGAATCTCTCAGCATGTACCCCTCATAGGCACTGGTCCAGAAGTAGTCACCATGATAATACCACCTCCTAGCTTATTGTTCCAGGGATGCTCAGAGCCATTGAATTAAGAGTGCATTTTTTAAAAAGTCTAGTGACTAACATTCCTTAATAACGCCTTCCCCTTTTAGCTCCCAGGTCTGCACTCAAAGACATTGTTTTAACGATGCTTCTGATTCTGGCATCATTCAAGTACCGGGGTTATATTAAGTAACACCAATTCAAAACTATTATGATTCCTAATTGTGTTAGTCTATTAATCATATTTTACAAAATAAATGAGAGCAGAAATCACCGATGTGATTATTTTACAGACCAAACGATCATTTGCTCTTTAAAGCCATCTTCCACAGAAACAGAAATCATAACTTGAAAGCCTTTGGTTCACACAATTTGATCTTTATTTGGAATTGATGCTAAAGTGGATTAACCAGTTTGGTAAAAGGAGGCTTGAATTTTTAATGTGTGAGGCACAAATATATAGCTCCTTTCTTCCCTACACTCATAAAACTACCAGTGGTGTAATTCTGAATTCCAGTAGAGGGCAAGCTTAGTCTTTTAATTTTCTAAGTATTTGAACTACACCAGGAAGACAGCATTTATATTTAAAACAATGTTTCCTCTAACAGTTCACCGCTGCTTAAAAGCCACATCAGCATTAATCACAACCATCACTAAATGACTTGTCAGGCATTTTGTTACAAATTATATTACAAAGGAAAGAAATTGACAAAGAACAATATGTGAGACAGAAATAAATTCAGTTTTCTTCCATTAGTTCACCTCTGGATTCATTAACATCATACCTATTTACAGTCTGTTTAAAATGCATACATAACAGGAACGAGGGGGCACCTTTGAGTCACTTCAACCTAGAGAAGGAAGTTCTTAACATCTCAATTTCACCTTCTTTTCTCTTGATCCTCATGCCATTACCCAAAATGGGCATCCTTTATTTAAGTGAGTTGTTGCCCTGTATCGGACTACTGGGATATTTTGTAAAGCACTTGTTAATGTTTACTGTAGAATGAAAATACAAATGTTGTACCCTGACTTCCCTAAATAATCAAAACTGAAATTTAGCATTAAAATGTAGCTACTTGATTTAACTAGATTTATGTTTCTTCATTAAATTTCTATGTGTATAAAAAGACACACGTTTTCTTCTTGCCCCAAATTGTTCATTTATTTAACAACTATTTAATAGGCAAGGGACCAAAGTGCAATCAAAATACCAGAGTTCCAGGGCATGCCACCTGCTAATAGGTCACCTCAAAAATTGCCCTTAGTATTGCTAAACCTCAGTTTACTGAGCTGAAAAATGGAAGTAAAATGCTTGTTCAAGAAACAAATGAGGTAATATTAGCGAAATGCTACATAAACTGTCAGACGACACACAACCACACTGCCTAATTCCTTGGGCATGATTAAATTGACTAAAGATTTACTCTTTAGAATAATCAAGTAACATAGTTATTCTTATCCTCATTTTACATATGAAGAAACCTCTAACTCCAGTAACTTTAGCTCAGGAAATGGAGTCCCAGAAAAGTCAAGCATATTGCTCAAGATATACAGCAGTATTAACATTATCATCACAGAAAGAAATTACTATACTTTACTTTCCCCAACATTCTTATATTTCTGAGAAGATGAGACATGCTCACATTATTAACTAACAAACAAGGTATTTAAATTATAAGGCAAAAGAACAATAGATATTTTAAGACACACAGTGTGGAAATAACAAAATATGTGCCTTAGAAATCTGTGTGGTCTAAAGAGATCAACTGGGTTTTATAGGATACAAAGAAAACAGAGTAATATGTCCTGTGGTCCCATTGGTTGGGCCCACATGATCCCGGATGGGAGATGGGAATGCTGCTGGATCTTCCAAAGGGAGTGGATATTTTAGTGGGGATTTCTGGTGAATCCCTTTTCTCCATATAGACACACTTCCACTGAAGCACTTGTAAGAGATGAATATTTTAGGAGATCATTAAATCAGTATTTTCATTGCCTTAAAAAATGCCAGACATCAACCAGAACACCATATAGCCCAAATTTCTAGCCAAGTGCTGAAGATGAGTTCTAAGCTTTCCATAGAAGGCAGGGGAAATGAAATGTTCCTTAGCTGTGCCGTGTTGAGAAATTAGCAAATATTTAAAAATAGATAACAATATTTAATGACATTTAATTTAATAACATTTAATTTCTTAATAGCAACAATGTAATAACACTTATAACATGATGTTCATATTTAATTTATTAATATTTAATAAGCAAATATATAACACTATCCCACATGTACCATGAGCCAAGGACATAAGAAGAGCTTTGGAATTATAATCTTTCTATGGCAAATTATCTCCTTTGCCCCAATATGATGCATCTCTTGGAAATGAAAGTGTATATATTATCTTTGAAACAATGACCATATGCTTATAGAAAAAAATTCAACATTGCTAAATATAGGAAACTATAGCATCTAACTTCCATATGTTCCATATTTCTATGGCATCCCATTGGTCAAATTTAATATTTCACTCTGGGTCATATATTCATGACTTATTTTTGTACCCCTGGATCCTGTTCAAATTCCCCTTGATAATAAATGAGATATCTATGTAATTAGGATCTGGGAACTTGACCGGGGAAGAACACTCCACTGGCTTATATAAGCACCTATGAAAAGTGTGTGATATCTATGAAACTATATTAATATTTTGTTTTTATAAAATCCAAACATTCTCAGTACCAGATCCAGATCAATAGCAAAAGAGTATTTCCTAGACGCATCTAATGGAAATCAATGTACAGAAGGATACACAATAAAATTGGATGTAATTATGAACATATCAGGAATGGTGATAAAAATCACTCTCATGAATGGAGATCTTGACATACCCTTTTACCAACAGAGAATAGAGGTGTTTTGTTTGTTTTTGTTTTAATCATGAAGAGGATGTTTCTATGGTAGATAACAAATTTAAGCTGGAATCTGGAGTTGGCCAGGTTTTACATACATAAGCTTTGGTTGTTTAAAGAGCTAGGTTGGAGGCTGAAGAGGAGAAATATATATTATATACTGATGTTCATACACACGTGTACATGCACACACAGATATACACACATACTTCTCTCACCTTAGTTGAAACTCTCATCATCTCTCACCTGGACTGCATCAATAGTCTTCTAAACCATCTTGTTTCCACACCTGAAACACTATAATTCATTCAGACAACAACCAAAGTGATCTTTATGAAATTAAATTCCTTCCACGGCTTACAATTCTTTTAGGATAAAATAGTGTTTCCCCTAATATCCAAAATGATTTGGATCCTGCCTCCCTCTGCCACCTTATCTCACACCATGATCTCCCTCCCTCTCTAGTCTCTGGCCCAGGGTTTGGCAAACCATGGCCTCACAGGCTAAATCCAGCACATGGACTGTTTTGTTCAATCTTTGAGCTAATATTTATATTTCAAATGGTTGGAAAAATTTTAAAAAAGAGTCATACTTCATGACACATGAAAATTAGATGAAGTTTAAATTCAGTGTCTATAAAGTTTTATTGGAACACAGCCATGCTCATTTGTCTATGACTGCTCTTTAAAAAAAAAAAACTACAATAACAATAAATTCACTTTAATCAGTGATTACATTTCTCCCTTTATTTTTGCTAATTCTTCAATCTTGAGGGATTTGGGATGATGTCCCCTCTGACTGCTTCGGGCTGAGAAGGGAAGTAGATAATGTGGGCAGAGGAAAGGAGTTGTTCTGCTTGCAGTTGAAGATACTCCTAGCTTTCAGGATGGGACCTGTCCATCATCATCATTTTGTTAGTTGTCCAGGGCAGGCCTGAAGAATTGGAGAGTGGGAGTTGGTTTGTCTATGACTGTTCTTGTTCGACCAAAGCAGACTTTTGTAGTTGTGACATAGACCATGTGGGCCACAATGACAAAAATATTTATGATTTGGCCCTTTACAGAAAAAGTTTGCCAACCCCTGCTCTAACCTTATTGGCCTCCTCTCCAATCACAGAACATACGAAGCTCTTTCTGGTTGGTTTCTTCACGTGACAAGCTCCTCAGGCTTCAGGTCTTAGCGCTAATATCACTTCCTCTGAGAGGCCTTGGCTACCTTACACTCAGTTGCACCACATCTGCTTGTTTCTTTTATAAATCACATCAAAATAGAATATTGCCTTTTAAAATGTTGTTTCTTTTCTCCACTAGAATATAAGCTCAATGAGAATAGGGATTTTGCCTGTCACTGTTATTGCTGCATTCCTGGAATTTCCACAATGCTTATCACATAGTTTGTCCTCATTATATAGCTACTGAAAAAAATAAGTGCATCAAACTAGTCAAAGATTACATAGAGGTAATATACAGTAAAAATGGTAAAATTAATAGCAAATTCACAAATAATGGTTCCGTTAATGTTTCTGTGCTCAGTTAGCTTTTAAGTTAATTCCATCTATGAAAATAAATGTTCCTTTTCCCTAATGTGATCTTCAAAAATTCAAAAAAACGTTGACTCCAAGTTAGTTTATTTACGGACAAAAAGTGAATCAAATAAAAGCATTGGAGCTTACTTAGAAAATAACAATCATTCTTTTATTTTATAAAACAGTGTTTAACAAAATGGCTCTTATTTTCTCTTACCTTCTTTAGCCAAAACATGTGAGCTGTATCCTAAGCTACTGTCTCCTGGTGCAGTGCTGTGTCTTGAGTTGTAAAACAAAGTAAGAATGAGATAAAATGTTCCCAATGATAGACACGTTTAATACAACACATTTCAGATCCCCAAAACCATCATTCCTAAGCATGAGCACAGGAACGGCTAAATGGTAGAAAGCTTGGAAATCAATTGGAGAAAGGAATGTTTCTGCCAAGACTCAACTCTACGTTTCTGTTGCTAATTCTTTATCTTAATTGACTCCTTTCTGACCTCGGTTGGAAGATTTGCCAAGGCAAAAGTCTTCCAAAAGCTGACTGACTTAGGTCAAATTGCTCTTGGGAATTCAAGAAAGACTTAAGAGAATTCTCAAGAACATTGTGTTAGTGTTAGCCCGTGCCAATAATCATTTCAATTTTAAAAACATGCACATTAGTTTGGTGACAGAAAATAATGATTTAGCATTAGATGCTCTTTTAGTACATTTTGCTTTGGAAGAACTGAAAATCTAATGACGAAAGCTCTGAAATCCATTTGAGAGAAGGGTTTGATATTTCTTCCTAGTTTCTTTACTTCACTTGGGTTAACAGCTAAAACTGAAAAATTCCTGACATCAATCCACTTCCATCAATGGTGAGATAAATTAATATAATTTAAAAGGATTTATACAATTTAATACATGATTAAAGCTGTAATCAGGAGACATGTGCATTATGATTGAGCTCAAATGTATTTTCCCTTGTTCTATTTTGGTTGCCTATAAATGCATAATGAAATGAAATTCAAGTAACAAAATACAATTCTGTGCCCAAATTACTTTCTCAGCTGAAATATCTGCTTCTCTTCTTGTGGATGCCTGATGGAAAGTACACAAATTGACAAGCAGCATTTACTTGCTTAGGATAAGGAGCATGAGCTC
>JAQZBX010102850.1:0-11109 GCA_029593785.1 Cabassous unicinctus | reverse complement strand
CTGTGTCCATTCGCTGTGTGTTTTTTTCTGTGTCTGCTTATCTCCCCCTTGCTGTGAGGTCTTGCTGCATCAGCGCACCGCGCCACGCGGGCCGGCCTGCCCTCACAAGGAGTCCCCGGGAAGCGAACCCGGGGCCTCCCATGTGGTAAACGGGAGCTCTATCGATTGAGCCACACCCGCTTCCCTGAATAATCTTTTATTCATCCTTTTTTTTTTATTTTACTGAGAAAGGTAATGGCTAATCCAGGCTTGCGTTTTATAACTTTTTGTTAAGTACATTATAAATTAGATTTCTGCAACTCAAAAATATGGTGAAAATTTATTTTCTAATCAGTAGTTTAGGAGCGTTCCCTTTTGACTAAGTGTAAGCCTGTATATTGAGTATGATCATTTAAAAAAAAGTTTTTACATTTTTGGTACCAGAAATATCTCATTATTTCTTCGTCTCCTTTTAAAAGTCATTAAGATTGTTGGATGAAGAAGAAGCAACTGATAATGATTTAAGAACAAAATTCAAGGAACGCTGGCAAAGGACACCATCCAATGAACTCTACAAGCCTTTGAGAGCAGGTAAAAACTTTCATGAAGTGATTATCACTTGAATAAATGGTGGAGCCACATTTTTTTTCTTGATTAAATTAGGCTTAGTTGTAAACCTGTTTTTGCCGAAACTAATATTATGAAGACCCAGCTTTTTTTCCACAGTTTAATATTCTTTAAGATAAAAAAGTAGCAAAAGTAATCCAAGTTCTTTGTAAGAAGTTTAGATTCTTTCTTTCATATTCTAAGCCCTATGCAGGTTTTTAAAACACAAATGAGATCATATTATATGTATGGCTTTGTAAATTTTGAATTATAGATGCTAAAAGATGAATTTTAAGAATTACTTTGAAGCCAAATTTATTCTTTTATAAGACTTTGATTTTTATATTTTTTTGCTTAAGATAAAGGTTGCCTGCATGATGGCAGTAGACTTGTTTTATATAAATTTGTGAAAGGAATTAATACTATTGAGATTCGTCTGAAAATATATATCTCCTGTTCTTTTAAGTAAAGTTGAAGCATTAGAAAGTATTCTTAGAGAAATACTTTTAAAATAAATTGTAATAGTTTTTGGAGTGAATGATTTTCTGTATTCCTAAGTTGTAGGAGGAGATTAGACTAATGTATTACTTTTATTTGGTGGATAGTAACTACCAAATATATTTTAAGGTGTAATTGTACTTTTAATTTTGGAAATGATGAAGTACAAAGACTAACAGGAACTGTTTTTTTTTGCCCTCTTGTGAATTGGGGCCTGTAGAAAGGAGTTGTGAATAAAGTTGAGGCCAGAATGAAAAGTACAACCAATTCATGAATATTACTGTTAGAGTCAATGCTGTGCTCTGTAAACTCTTTTTTTCCCCCTAGAGGGAGCCAACTTCAGAACAGTTTTGGACAAGGCGGTACAAGCAGATGGACGAGTCAAAGAACGTTACCAGTCTCACCGTGATACCATTGCACTTCTGTGTAAGCCAGAGCCCGAGCTCAATGCTACCATCCCTTCTGCTAACCCAGCCAAGACCATGCAGGGCAGTGAGGTGAGAAGATACATGCTGGTGTGGGTGGCTGTCTGCTTAGGAAAACGTTTCAAGCTGTTACATACAATGAATTGCCAATTTCTTATCTTTTTAAAATTGCAGATGTAATTTGGGGTTGTTTTATTTAAAGCATTATTATATATACTGTGTAATAGATAAGGAAACTAACAAAATTACTGTCTTGGAATAGTAACAATTTCCATTTATTGAATGTGTTCTATGAGCTGGGTACTAAATTCTAGGTACTCTGTATGGTCACAGTATTCAGTTCAGATTTTTAAAAAGTGGGAGTATGGAAACTTCCCTGTAGTGGCATGATTGGTTTTTTTTTTGTGTTTTTTTTTTTTTAAATTTGTTTTTTTCCCTTTTTGTGATTGGGTTTTGACTAGATACTCTTCTGACTACAAACAAATTCTTTGTTTCTTATACCACACTGCTTTCTGGCCTATTTCACCGGGACTCCCTCTGAAGGAAAATTAATAAGATGTGCATATTAAAAAATGGACAATATCATCATGGTATTTCTAATGGAGATAAGCAGGAGAAAATCAGTAGTGGGACATCTGATTTGGAAAGTCCTAGAAGAGGAAAGCACAAGTCTTAGTGGGCAGTCACTTTGAAGTAGGGTATTAGATAGTAGGATAAGTTGGAGGCTCTGAAGTGCACAAGAAAATAAGTGAAAGGGCCAGAAATATTGCAGAAAGCTTCTTGAAAAAGGTGCATTTCCTGGGACAGTAGGTCCCAAAAGTTAACAATGTTATTCTTCATTTGTGTTTCCACAGAAGCATTTCATATATTTATTCCGCCAAGACTTATTGGATATCCATTTTGTGTAACGCACTATACTAAGTGCTTTGAAAAATTAACAAATGAATCATACACTGCCTTTACCCTCAATCCATGGTCCAGTATGGAAGAGTAGACATGTATAAGGATAACTATAATACAGGGTAGAAATTCAAAAGTGCCACAGGGAAAGTATAGAAAGTATGCTCTGGGTTTAAATGATGAAGCATTTCCTTCTTCCAGCATTTGGCGTTCTCTCTCAGGAGGCTTCTTAAGAAACTGGTACACTTTGAAAACAGTAGACAGAAAAGATGAACATGTATAGTATCCAGAAGGGATTGAGTGGGTGTGTCCAGAGAAGTTACCATAGGTGGGAGTATGGCTGGTCAGTGGAAACTGGCCACAGGAGCTGGGCAGCTCCCAGAGAGGAGAGACTGGACTGTCGAATGTGCATAGAACCTGATTCTAAAGGGGGATGGGGCAAGGAATAACGATTAGATGCTTTGAGCAAATAGGGTAGAAAAAGAAGATAGAATTTGTAAAGAACAGAGACTTCAGATGCACAGAACACCAGCAAGTTCTGTCCACCTCCCTCCTCCTGAAAAAAGTTTCATATTCCCTCTTTTTTCTTTTTGGCATCTTGTACATGACACAGAACTTACATGACCTTTGTCCTTTGTGCTTTCAGTAGGAATGCAAAAATGGTTTGTGGTAAGCAAAATCAGAATTATAGCATGCACCGATTAGTTGATATTTTATTCATTTGAAATAATAGCTGTTTTTTTTGTTAATCCGTAGTTGTATTTCTTTGGTGGCGGGTGGGGTGGAGGCAGGGGGACCTTCATAGCCATTATGAAGTTATTTTACTGAAGTTAGATTTTCTCGACAGAGGTAACCAAAAATTCATCGTGTGTCTTTATCAACTAAGGCAAACATTATATATCTATCAAACTTAGACAGTTGTTGTAGCAGTTAATAACATATTTTAAGCAGAGTTTTTATGGTAAAAACTCAGGTATTTGAACTGCTGATTATTAAAGAGATACAAAGTACACGTTTTATTAAAAGGTCGAGGGAAGCGGCTGTGGCTCAATTGGTTGGGCTCCCGTTTACCATATGGGAGGCCCCAGGTTTGATTCCCGGGGCCTCCTGGTGAAGGCAAGCCGGCCTGTGCGGCGTGGTAAGCTGGCACAGCAGGATGATGCAGCGAAGGGAGACAAGCGGGCACAGAAAAATGCACAGCAAATGGACACAGAGAGCACAAGCAGCAAGGGGGGGATAAATAAATAAAAATAAATCTTAAAAAATAAAATAAAAAATAAAAGGTCGAAAGCTTGATGATAGAGCTGTTTTTTTCAGTTGTGTTATTGTGAAGAGGCCTACTCTCTAGTTGTTTATCTTCTGTTTAATTGGGTATCTGGTTTTATATGTTGAGAAGCACAGCAAAAAAGTTTGCAGACTAATTGCAATTTGTGTTCAGAGATCCTTATATTACATACTTAGGACCACTCCTTGGTCTTTGCTCAGCTGGTCAAACCTTGGACCTCTTGTAGGACTAAGTATGCCCAAAGGAAGATATACATTTTTCTTTGCACAAAGATGATGTCCACTTGTGCTCACAGTGTTGCATCTGCCTGGGGTGGAGAGGGGTGCCTTTGAAAGAAATCTTCAGCTCAGACGTAGTGCGTAACGTAGCATTGTTTAAAGCTCCTGGAGGGCCTTTTTTTCTCATTCACACAAAGGTACCTTATAGACAAGTGGAGAATCTGCAAACACTGCTTTACTCTTGGTTTTTCACAGGACTTACTAAATGACTATTTGGTCCCTTATCACTGATGAGAAAACTTACTACCATTGAAGTTAGGAGGTTAGCTCTTCTTCATAAATAGAGCTGGTACTAAAACTCATGGCTCTTGAATCCCGATGGATCCAGCATCACTCTGCTGCCCTGTGTCTTGTTAAGTCTCATGGGAGAGGCAGTTATATCCCTGTGAGCCATGTCAGTCTCTTCATTTTACTTATGAGCTAACTTGGGGTAGTTCTTCCAAAATTTTGGCTTATTATTTGATGAGGTCATATAACTCCACAGTATGTAGAGGGAGCTCAGTGTTTCTGACTCTCCACTTTGTTTATTAGACTATTTTTGTTAACCCTTCTGCAAAAATTTTCTCTCCCAGCTTTACTTGGTTAAAATGCTCCCCCCCCCCTTAAGTAGCTTTTATTGAGTATAATTTAGAGAGAGATACAATGATGTTTCTTATTTTTCTGATAGTAAAATAACCTTCACGTAATGTAAAGTCTTAAAGTCATAGTTGAGGTCAAGCCTCTTTAATCCATAATGTACTCAAAGTATATGGTTAAACTATAAAATGTAACTGCCATTTAATAATACTGATTCAACACTTATCCTGTATTAGAGATTATGTAGTGTACTTTGTATAGATTACCTTAGTCTTCACAACAGTCCTGTGAGATGGGTATTATCATTATTCCCATTTTTTTCAGATGAAAAAATTGAGCAGTTTTCCAGGTAGCAAACTGTCCATGGTTACACAATAAGTAACTCCATTAGGCCCATAAGGGAGTTTATAGTCAAAGATGAATTTGTTTTGATAGACAATTAGGTTGTTTCTCTATTCAATTTTTGATTTAATTTTATTCTTTGAATATGTAAAAAGTGTTAATGAATGAAAAGTTGCACTCAGAGAACTCCCATCATTATTCCTTCCACCTATTTTCTCCCCAGTGTCTCTTTCTTGAAATACAGCATACTATATGCTTTTGCAGCTTTTTTCCCCTTCCACTTAGCAATAAATCCTGGAAGCCACTTGGAAGCAAGATTTATATCTGCATCATCTAACACCGCATTTTACTAAGTCCCTTAATCAGACTTTGCCATGTTTCATCCGCATAGTATTTTTTCTCCTCTCCCTTACTTTTAGAGTGTGTATGGATTGATGTTTCATATTTCTCTCCACTGCCCACACCCTCATTTTCATTTTTTGAAATAGCCACTGAATGAAAAGATTAGGACACTTAGGAGATAAGGTTGGTTTTTGGGTGATAAACAGAGGCCCAAAGGAAGATCATCTAAATTTAGAAGTTGTCTTAGGGTTTTTGTCTTTGGTCTCCACACAGGAAGGTTACTCTGGATGTTTTTGTCAATTTGCTAACGAGCCTGTGGAATGAAGAGTAGGATGGGAATTCTTAGAAACAGGCAGTCGGTGATGAGATCCTTTGGAGTTGGAAACGATACCGATAAGAAGAAAGATGGGGTGGAGAACGGTGTCCATGGACATCATCCCCATCTGCCTTCGTCTTCATCCAGCTGCTTTTCCATGACTACTCTGGGGACCAGCGGAACAGGGGATTGGGGTTGGTGCTCTCCCTAGTAGTGCTAGCAAAATGTGAAGAGATACAGATGGAAGGCACAGCTTGTCAGTGGCGTTAGCACGTGAACACGCTTTATATAAAGGGGTATTTATGAGTCATGTGGATGTAAGTCAGAGACTACTTGAATT
The DNA here is from genome assembly GCA_029593785.1 of Cabassous unicinctus. Lineage (NCBI taxonomy): Eukaryota > Metazoa > Chordata > Mammalia > Cingulata > Chlamyphoridae > Cabassous > Cabassous unicinctus. The sequence continues at coordinate 5,222 of JAQZBX010102850.1, read as the reverse complement.
GAATCAAAGAGGTAAAACTTACTGATAAGTTTTTGTAGGAAGAGAAAGCATCATCTCTCTGACCCTGGATGAACCTTTGTACATTATTGTCCTCTTTAACTTTGGTTCTTTTGTTTTGGTAGTTATAATAAAGTGTCTTTCTCACTAATTAGGTTGTAAATGTCTTAAAATCCTTATTGACAAATCTTGATGAAGTAAAGAAGGAAAGAGAGAGTCTGGAGAATGAAATGAAATCAGTGAATTTTGACATGACAAGCAAGTTTTTGACTGCTCTGGCTCAAGATGGTGTGATAAATGAAGAAGCTCTTTCTGTTGCTGAACTGGATCGGATCTATGGAGGTCTTACAACTAAAGTCCAAGAATCTCTTAAGAAACAGGAGGGCCTTCTTAAAAATATTCAGGTGAGATTCATATACCTCAATAAGATTCATATTTAAGGAAATTACAGAAAGGGTAAGCCTGGACGAATCATTTGTCCGTTTAGGAAAATGAAGTGGGAGAATATATTACAGTTAAGAGTGAAACATGATACACCTTTATTTTGCACAATTTAAAAATCTATGAAAGAAAGCCTCATTCTATGGCTAAAATGTAGCATGTCATTTAGAAATACTTGATGCTTCAGTTTTTTGCATTGTTCAAATTTTTATAAGCTTTGTGTTTTTTTTGCCATGGTGGAGGGGGTCAAAAATAATTCAAATTAATGTTGACACTGTAATTATGTGGCTAGCACACATAAACTTTAGTCATTTTTTGAAAATAATGCAAAGCTAAATATGCTTAGATGTTTGAAGTTAGTCATTATTGGTACTTAAAAACAAGTAGTGGAAGAAAACTTAGGTAATGTGCAGAATTAAAGATTTTGTTTCTACTACTCAGTATTTTATCTATATGTAATAGGAAACTATTTTAAAAAAACTTTCAAAAAGTTTTCATCTAATTGTTTTTCCAAGTGTGTGATCTATTAATAGAAATCTGTAATCATTATTGGTTATGTGTGACACCCACTGAATTTTTGATATTTTTACTCTATGGAAAGGGTTAAAGCAATGTGCTCCCCTACAAGAAATATATGTGGATTTCCAGTAATTCCTATATATAATCATATATGATTTTCATAGTAGGAAAAAATGAAAATCATATATGAAAATCATATATGATTTTCATAGTAGGAAAAATAAAAATGTTATGAGCTATGTTAATTTGATAAATAAATGTAAATACTTAAATCTTTCTTTTAACAAGGTCTCACACCAGGAATTTTCGAAAATGAAACAATCTAACAATGAAGCTAACTTAAGAGAAGAAGTTTTGAAGAATTTAGCTACTGCATATGACAACTTTGTTGAACTTGTAGCTAATTTGAAGGAGGGTACAAAGGTATGAAATACACACAAAAGAAATAATAGCTAACTAGTTACATAGCTTGTTGGACTTAATAAGTGGCATGACTCTGTGTCCCATGCAGATTTCATTTCTTCAGCTTTTAACCATTATTGACAGATAAGCTTTAGATTATGTTCCTTTCTAGAGAAAAGATTGTTCTGGTTTATTACTTACATTTGTTCTTTACTTATAGTTTTACAATGACCTGACTGAAATCCTGGTTCGGTTCCAGAACAAATGCAGTGATATAGTGTTTGCACGGAAGACGGAAAGAGATGAACTTTTAAAGTAAGCTTGTTTTGTGTATCACATTGCACGTAACATATTTTTTTTTTCTATAAAATCATACGTGGAGAATTTGGGGTGAACTTGGTAGTGTGAGACAGCAACTTCTGTTCTTCCTGGATATTTTACAAAACAACAAGCCACACAGTCTGAAAACGAAAGGATGAAAAGGAGCAGACATTCTAGATGTAGGAAGTACAGTGAGTCACAGAAATAACAAAACAGTTCAGGGTGGTAGATCTCAGAAAATGCCAGAAAACATAAACTCTCTATAAGCAGTTTACCTGGAATTGGCAAATGTAGGTTCCTTACGTAAAACTAGAGGTACATAAAACAAGGACATGGTAAATAGCTCAGAATATGTCAGCAAAATCACTTTCTGAAGGAGCTTCCTGAGAAAAGCTTGGTCTGGGACATATGACTCATCCCATGCTGACTAATCAGTAAGCAGTTGTCACAGCACTGATACAAAGATATACTCTATTTTTAAAAGTGAAAAAAGAACAAAATTTAACAAAACTTAATACATGAAGAGCACTTACCAGGACACCATTGCCACAGTGTAGATGACAATTCTGAGCAAACATGGTATCATTAATTTAAGAAAGCAATTACCACTCTTAAGGAATACCACAAGCAGAAATGTAAGAACTCAGGGAAGATGGTGAGAAAACAGCAGGTAAAAACTGTGACATGTATCAGAGTTTAGGAAAGAAATAGAAATGAAGGAGCTTAAAGGTCAAATAGGCATGAAAGGAAACACAGGAACATGGAGAATAGGATTGAGGAAATCAAAGGAAATGAAGCCAAAATAAAGAAGGAATTAAAAAAGGATTAGAGAGAAGATGGGCAAAGAAGATTAAATATATACAAAGCCAAATTTCCCTCAAAGAAGAAAAACCAAAACTGAACAGAATAAAATAGTTAATGATATTACTTAAGAAAGTTTTCTTAAAATAAGTGAAGGCTTGTTGAAAGGTTATATCATGTAGTTGGGAGGAGTGACCAAGAACTGCCAACACCAAGGCATATTAATTATTAGCCTTTAGAGATAAGGGCAGAATCCTTTAGGCAGGCAGGGCAAAAGATCAAGTCACTTTAAGAAAATATGAAAAAATATTAGGTTGCCAGCACTGCATGCTAGAGGAGATAGAATGATTATATTAGAATTCAAGGAAAACAAATATGAGCCAAAGATTTAATATCCAGTCAAGTTGTTTTCAGGTATAAAAGCCATATGTCATTAGTAATGAACATGAAGAACTCAGGGAATAGTATAGGCCCACTTAAAATAGCAATAGCAATAAAAAAGATAGAAGACGTTGGAATAAATTTGACATATGAGACCTATAGAAGAAAATTTTAAAACACTATTAAAGGACACAAAAGAAGACTTGAGCCAATTGAAAGACATATCATATTCTTGGATAGGATGACTCAACTAGTAAAGGTATACATTCAGCATAATTGTCATAAAAAAATACCAACAGATTTGCATTTGGAACTACACAGTTGATGCTAAAATCCTAATAGAAAAGTAGTCAAAATTAGCCAGGAAAATTGAATAAAAAGAGCAACGAGAGGAGACTAGTTCTACCAGATATTAAAATATAAAATTGTATTTCTAATTAAAAACACTGTGATTCTGGTACATGAATAGATAGAACAAAGACAATAGAAAATAGAAATAGACTCTCATATATTTGTGAATTTAGTATATTAACGGTTCTAAACCAATCAGGAGAAGTTGGGGACAACTACCAAGCTATTTCACAAACAAACGTTAATACCAGGATAAAGTCCAAATGGATCAGACTTGAAAAGTGTAAAATGAAATGTAAAAGTCTAGAAAAAAATATGGAAGAATTCTTTCTAAAGCTGAAATAGGGAAGGTCTTTCTAATTCTGGCTTAAAATCCAGAAACCATTAAGAAAAATGGTGAGTTCACCATAACAACATGATAAAGTCCGTATGACAAATTGGGAAAAATATTTAAAACTTATTCACAGCCAAAAGGCTAATTTACCTTATTTAAAAAGGAATCCTGGAAATCAATGAGGGGGAAAAACACCCAATAGAATAATGGGCAAAAGATGTGAACAGAAATTTAGCAGATAAAGAAGTACAAATAAATGGCTCTTTAAAAAACTTACTTACCTTCATTCTATGTAAAATAAATAGAAATTAAAATTACTCTGAGAGTACAGAATGGTGCGCGGTCCTTGTGTAGGGCAATTTAGCAGTAAAGGCCAAGATCACAAAGCCATACACCCTTTCATCCAGCTCTTCTGTTTTTGGGAATTTATGCTGTGGATATAGTAACATAATATAGTAACATATTTATGAGTCTTTTCATTTCTGCATTGCTTGTAGCAGTTAAAAGAATAGAAACAAAATGTCCAGGGCTGGTTAAATAAATAAAGCTCCGTCTGTATGGTAAAATCCTATGCCAGTATAAAAAAGAAGGTGTGTGTATTTACTGATATGGAAATATCTCTAAGAACAATGGATAGGAAACTGTAGTATGCTTTTTATGTTAAAAGGGAGAAAGTAAAAGTAAACATCGGAATTTATTTATGCATAGGGAGCTCTGAAAAGATTCATAAGAAATAAAGAACACTGGGGTATCTGTTTAGGGGAGTGAGTAGTAGAGTGTAAACTGGGCAGATGGGTTTTTTACTCACCTTTTAGTTTTTGAATCATGTTGAATGTATTAAATTTTCAGAAAATTTAATTTAAATAACTGAGGAGATATTATGGTTTTATAATTACAGCCAAGTAGTCTGATTCTTATTTTTAATTGTATCCACTTTTTTCTTTTGAGCAGCAGAACTTTTTGTTTAAACTCAATCTTACGTAGAAGCCCAGTTGGAAAAGGATCTGGCTCATATCTAAGCGGAGTGTGGGGCTTAGAGCAGGACCTTCTGCCTCTGCTTTCTTTCCTCCTCCTAGGGAGCAGCCATAAGACATCTGTACCAAACCTCTAAGTTCTGTACCTCAGGCCCAAGTCAGAGCTAAAAAACTGAAAAAAAAAAGTCTTAAGTTTAACGGGGAAGTTCTCTCATTTGGTAGCATGTTATGAGTATAACCAACACTGCTGATTATAAATGTGATTGTGGCTGAAAGGGGTAGTTTAGGGAGGTTAATGTTAATTGAAAGACTGCTAGGGGGGCGGATGTGCCTCAAATGGTTGGGTGTCCGTCTGCCATATGGAGGGACCTGGGTTCCATCCCCGGGACCTCCCGGTAAAATAAAAAAATATATATAGAAGGTGCATGGGCTGCCAGGCTCTGTGTGCTGGTGAGCCGCCAGGCCCCGGGAGCCATGCAGCAAGATGATGATGTAAAAGGAGAGAGACAAGACGAGATGCTCCAAAAGCTCCAAAAACCAGGAGCCGAGGTGGCGCAGATGGCAGAACACCTCTCTCCTACATCGGAGGTCTTCAGGATCGAATCCTGGTGAAGACTGGAGGAGGAGAATGAGAAGAGATGAAACAGACACAGAGAATTGCCCAGCGAATGGACACAAAACAGCAAATGGGGAAGGGGGGG
>JAQZBX010102849.1:0-11118 GCA_029593785.1 Cabassous unicinctus | reverse complement strand
AAGAAATTGCAAGGAAATCAGTGAATATATTGAGACAAATGAAAACAAGAATACAACGTATCAAAACTTATGGGATACAGCGGAGGCAGTCTTAAGAGGGAAATTTATAACCCTAAAAGCCTATCTTAAAAAATAAGAAAGAGTTAAACTGAAAGATTTAACTGAACAACTAGAGAAACTAGAAAAAGAATAGCAAACCAATCCCAAAGCAAGCAGAAGGAAAGAAATAATAAAGATTAGATCAGAAATAAATGAAAATGAGAACAGGAAAACAATAGAGAAAATCAACAAAAGCAAAAGCTGGTTCTTTGAGAAGATCAATAAAATTGACAAACCCCTAACTAGACTAACAAAGAAAAAAAGAGAGAAGATGCAAATAAATACAATCAGAAATGAAAGGAGGGAAGTTACAAATGACCCCACAGAAATAAAAAGAATCATAAAAGGATATTATGAGAAACTATATGCCAACAAACTAGACAACCTAGATGAAATGGACAAATTCCTAGAAACGCACACCCAACCTACACTGATGCTACAAGAAATACAAAAATTTAACAAACCAACCACATTTAAGGAGATTGAATCCATCATCAAAAATCTCCCAGCAAAGAGAAGTCCAGGACCAGGTGGCTTCACAGGTGAATTCTACCAAACATTTTGAAAAGAATTAACACCAATCCTGTTTAAACTCTTCCAAAAAATTGAAGAGGAGGGAAAATTACTCAACACATTTTATGAAGCCAACATCACCCTAATACCAAAGCCAGATAAACATTCTACAAGAAAAGAAAATTACAGACTAATCTCCCTAATGAACATAGATGCAAAAATTCTCAACAAAATACTTGCAAATCGAATCCAACATTATATCAAAAGACTTATACATCACGACCAAGTGGAATTTATTCCTGGTATGCAAGGCTGGTTCAACACGAGAAAATCAATCAATGTAATACACCACCTTAACAAATTGAAGGAAAAAAACCACATGATCATCTCAATAGATGCACAAAAGGCATTTGACAAAATCCAGCATCCTTTTTTGATAAGAACACTTCAAAAGATAGGAATAGAAGGAAAAAACCTCAATATGATAAAAGGCATATATGAAAAAACCACAGCCAACATCATACTCAATGGGGAAAGGTTGAAAGCTTTCCCTCTAAGATCAGAAACAAGACAAAGATGCCCACTGTCACCATTGTTATTCAATATTGTACTAGAAGTTCTAGCTAGGGCATTAGACAAGAAAAAAAAATTAAAAGCATCCAAATAGGAAAAGAGGAAGTAAAACTCTCACTGTTTGCGGATGACATGATTCTGTACTTAGAAAATGCTAAAGTATCCACAACAAAGCTACCTGAGCTAAAGAATGAGTTCAGCAAAGTGGCGAGATACAAGATCAACACGCAAAAATCAGTAATGCTTTTGTACACTAATACTGAAAACCTGAGAAGGAAATCAGGGGAAATATTCCATTTTGAATAGCAACAAAAAGACTCAAATACCTAGGAGTCAATTTAACCAAAGAAGTACAGGACCTATACGCAGAAAACTACAAAACAATGCTAAAAGAAATTTAAAAAGACCTAAACCAAAGGGAAGACATTCCGTGTTCATGGATTGGAAAAATAAATATCATGAAGATGTCAATCTTACCCAAACTGATTTATAAATTCAATGCAATACCAATCAAAATCCCAACCGCTTACTTTACAGAATTAGAGAAGGCAATTACCAAATTCATCTGGAAGGGTAAGTGCGCCTCAATAGCCAAAAACATTCTAAAAAAGAAGAGCAATGTGGGAGGAATTTCAGTTCCTGATCTTGAAACATATTACAAGTCTACAGTGGTCAAAACAGCATGGTACTGACAGAAAGATAGACACATCAATCAGTGGAATAGAATTGAGAATCCAGAAATAAACCCTCACCTATACAGTCAACTGGTTTTTGACAAACCTGTCAAGTCCATGCTAACAGGAAAAAACAGTCTCTTCAACAAATGATGTTGGGAGAACTGGATATATATAACCCAAAGAATGAAAGAGGACCCCTATCTCACCCCCTATACAAGAATCAACTCAAAACGGATCAAAGATCTAAATATAAAAGCCAGTACCATAAAACCACTAGAAGAAAATGTAGGGAAACATCTTCAAGACCTTGAAGTAGGTGGTGGTTTCTTGGACCTTACACCCAAAGCACGTGCAAAAAAAGACAAAATAGATAAATGGGACCTCCTCAAAATTAAACACTTTTGCACCTCATGGGAATTTGCAAAAAGGTGAAAAGGTAGCCAACTCAATCGAAAAAATATTTGGAAATCACATATCTGATAAGGGTTTAATATCCAGGATATATAAAGAGATGTTATAACTCAACAATAAAAAATCAAATGACCCAATTTAAAAATGGGCCAAAGACTTGAATAGACATTTCTCCAAAGAAGAAATACTAATGGCAAAAAAACACATGAAGAAATGCTCAACATCACTCATAATTAGGGAAATGCAAATCAAAACTACAATGAGATATCATTTCATACCTATCAGAATGGCCCCTATTAAAAAGACAGAGAACTACAAGTGTTGGAGGGGATGTGGAGAGATAGGAACACTTCTTCACTGTTGGTGGGAATGCAGAATGGTACAACCACTATGGAGGACTGTTTGGCAGTTCCTAAAGAAGTTGAATATAGACTTGCCACATGACCCTGCAATACCACTACTGGGTATATACCCAGAAGAACTGAGAGCAATGACATGAACAGACATCTGCACACCAATGTTCATAGCAACATTATTCGCCATTGTCAAAAGCTGGAAACAACCCAGGTGTCCATCAACAGATGAATGGATAAACAAACTGTGGTCTATTCACACAATGGAATATTATGCAGCTGTAAGAAGAAATGAAGTTGTAAAGCATATGACAACATCGATGAACCTGGAGGACATTATGTTGAGTGAAGCAAGCCAGACCTAAAAGGACAAATACGTATGAACGCGTTACTATGAACCAAATACATTGTGTAACATATTGTTTGATTAAAAAAAAAAATTTATATGTATCCAGTACATTTAATTGAGAAATGTATGTATTCATCTGTGTTTACTTTTTAGTTTTTAATTGTTTATATTTCCAATTATTAAATGTACAAAATAAAGTTAAAAAAAAAAAATGCAGCTCAAAAAAAAATACAGTGAGGACCTCTGACCTCTGGGCATGTATATGTATATGCTCATGTATATGACCATGCCCAGACTGCATAACCCTCCATATTTCCACACAGGGTGAAATTCAATTATCTTCACAGTGGTTGATTATTATTTTCAAAAAGAATTCAATAAACACAGTCTCTACCAAAACTATAAAGTATATAATTTCCATATGGAAAAGAATATGTCTCTTGTTTTTACTACTATAGTGTGAAGCCTCAGCATAGTCCCTCAAGGAGAATAATTATTGAGAAAATATTTAATCCACTTATTTATGCTTTCAAAAAAACATTGCGTTCCCAGCACTGTTCTGAATGTTAGAGATGGAGTGGCAACAAGGACATGAAATTGCAGTAGAAAAGATCACATTCTAATGGGGTGAAAAACATAAAGTAATAAGTAAAGAAATAAATTTAGGCGGCTCTTCATGTTATGAAGCAATACAAAAATGAAAAATATAAACTATAAAAATATAATAAAGAACATAAAAAATATAAAACAATATGGAAAGGCTGTTCTAAATTCTTCAGGAATAAATAAATGATAGATGATACATAGGTAGATGACATACAGGTACATTTTAAGAGACTCACCCACTGAAACCAGATGATCAATAATCTCTGCCATCACATCTCTGAATAAGTTTCTCTGGGATGCATCCAGGAGAGCCCATTCTTCTTGGGGAAAGTCTATAGCTACATCTTTGAAGACCACTGACTCCTAAAACATCATGAACATTTGGGTTCAGAAAGGGCTATCCCTAACAATGTACACAGTAGGATATTCAAGATCACAGCACTGAGGAAGCAGGGACTATACAGAGAAAGCTCAAACTTTTTTGTGGGTTATAGTCAGACCATTTTCAGTGCTGAGTGCAATCCACATTTCAGATACACACAGACACATATACTCAATAGATAAAACTCCATTACAAAATAAAATCACATGACATGTGGTATGGTATAAGCTGGAAAATTCCCAATAACTGTAATCATGACTTCCAAATGGAACTTATACAATTGCACTTGAGCATTCACTAGAATAATTGTTTAAAAACCTTCTGTCATTTCATGTAAATTTATATACCCCTCAGGAAATAATCAATATCTATGATTTTTTTTGTGTTTTTTTGTTCTTTTTTATTTTTTTAATATCTATGATTTTTAAACCATGAATACAGTTAGATTATTCCCTTAGATGACCTCAGTTTTCTCTCATCTATGAAATTGTTTAAAAACATGTTAGGAGTTTTGAAAGATACAGTGAGCACAAACACAACTCATTGGTCTAATATTCATTAAAGTTGTAGAGAGAAAGATGTAAATATCAGGTTGATATTTGGGCAAAAATATAACCAAAGCAAATTATGGACAGTAGTAAATAGTAATATATTAATAATCTTCCACTAATAGTTTAAAAAGGGGGGGGGGAGGATATGCTAAGTGAAAGAAACTAAACAAAAGGTACTATACTATACTACATATTGTTTGATTCCATCTATACAAAATATAAATACACATAAATTAGAGAGACAGAAATAGAGTAGCAGTTATGTATGGTAGGGGAAGGATAGAGACATTGAAAGGTGACTATTAAAGGGTAGAGATTTTTTAAAATTGTTTTTAAAGTAATGAAAATGCTCTATATTGATTGAAATGATGAATGCACAACTCTGTTATTATACCAAATACCACTGATTGTACACTTTGGATGGATTCTATGCTTTATAAATATATTTCAATAAAATTGATTTTTTAAAAACAGCTTAAGAAAAAATTAATCATCATTTGTGCTTCTCTCAACAATATGAAGCCCTCTAACCTAGCACCTATAACACTGGATTGATAACTTAAATGCTGAAACATCAGTCTTCCTCCTGATTGCAATCTTCTGCTCATATTCACGTATATCATCTATTTTCACCACCTGCCTAAACCAATTGGAGGCACTGACATCAATGAGTGCATTTTCTCATATGTGGCCATGGATTGGAGAAAAAGAAAATGCCTCACATCTCTCCAGTGAATACACAGCATTACTGGATCCAGGAACAACTTAGTATAAAGCTAGAAAGGAGATTACTTGTTGAAGAGACCCCTAAATTTCTATAACCATCCCAGAAGCAGGGATAAACTTATCTGGAGGCCAGAGCCTTGAATACCTCGTGAATGCCCTTAGAATATCCAAGCAAATAGGAGGAACCTGACTATTGCTGGCAATACATGTGTAATTTCATTTAAGGAAGAATTCCATACTCACCAGCAGTTGCATTGTCAATAGCTCAGCTGACAACTGTCTTCCTCTGCATTTCCATTACAACCAGTCAAGCAAATCCAAAATGGAAAAAAGAAGTTATGAGTCTCCAGTCTTGCACAAAATTCCAGGACCCATTTGTCATGAATTCCAACCCTTCACCTGGAAGTAACTCCAGCTCAATCAACATGCAAATGAAGGTGTGGCAGTTTGATATTATTTATGAATCCCCCAAAAAGAGAAAAATTATATATATATAATTATGTTTTGAGAAAAATTATATTTATAAACTGGTATGTTCCTCTGGGAGTGATATCCTTTGATTGTATAAAATTAAAAAGGTTTTAAGTTTACCTGAAAAAAGATTAGAGTTTTGATTTGACCACATCAGTAGGGTGTGATTCAGGGTTGAGTCCCTGCCCTCTTGGTGGGCTGATATAAAGGGATATTCACAGGGGAAGAGAGAGAGCTCCATAGATACCAGAGGACAGAACTTTGTCAGCTTTGATCCTGCAGTCCCAGGAAGAGAGATAAGCTATTTGCCTGATAGTTTACAGATAACCTTGTGAAGAGACCAGAGAAGCTCAGAAGGCCCAGCAATAAACAAGCCCTATGCCAGCCTGTAGCTGAGAGACAGGAAGGCTGAACCCTTGCAGACATTGGCAACCATCTTTGGTGAGAAAATACCTATCATGGTACCTTGAGTTGGACTGTCTAGGGCCTTGTAACTGTAAGCTTTTACCCCAAATAAATAACCATTATAAAAGCAAACAAATTTCTGGTACGTACCATCAGCACTCCTTTGGCTGACTAATACAGAATTTGGTACTGGGAAGTGGGGTTGTGCTTTTGCAATTACCAAAAATGCTGCAACAGTTTTATAAATGGGTAAGGGGTATTTTTTGGAGGAACCGTGAGATGCTTGATGGAAAAGGCCTAGATTACTTTGAAGAAACTGTTAGTATGAATATGGATGCTAAAGAGATTTTGGATGAGGCCCTAGAAGGAAATGATGAAACCATTATTGCAAACTGAAGTAAAGGTGATCCATGTTTTAAAGTTGCAGAGAAATTATCAAGATTGACTCCTGATTATATATGGAATGCAGAATTTGAAAATGGTGAAACCTGGACATTTAGCTGAAGAGCCTAGTAAACTTGGAGAACGTGGCTTGGCTTTTCCTTGAAGCTTATAGCAAAATGCTAGACGAAAAAGATAAGCTGAGAACTGAATTGCTGGGAGCAAAGAAATCAGACAATAGTGCCCCATTTGAGGCTGTATGAACAAAACCACTGTCAATCTGGACTGAAAGGGACATGGAAAGGAGAGATGGAGGGAAAATGGCTCTAAGAGGAAAACCATGGAAGCTGAGGTCTGGAAGTAAGACATCTCCTTGGGCCAAGCGAGGGACCCCACCCATGTGTACAGAGAGGGTGAGTTTGCCCAGGTATTTGAAGAGGGTGAAAGTTCCAGCCCACTGTTCAGCGAGAGTTTTATCACCCAGGCTACAGAGAGGGTGGAGCACATTCCCCAAGGGCTGGGGAGAATGAGGTCACCAACCCACTGCTGAAAGGGGTGGGCCTGTTCCCCATAGATTAGGGAAGGCCAGGTTACCACCTCACTGTTCTGAGGTGATTGGGCCTGTATGGCAGAGATTAGGGAGAATGTTGCTGCCACCTCACTGTACTAAGGAGGTTGAGATTCTATCCCAGAGATTGGGGAAAGAGTGGCTATCACCCAAATGCTCTTGGAGGGTAAGGTCTGGAGCTCAGTCACCACAGATGCTTGATGAGTGTGGAACCGAGAAAAATGGCCATCGGGCAAGCCTGTGGAAAGAGTGGGCCCTCATGAGGCCCTGAGGAGAAGAAAACTTCATCTTAAGAATGAATCTCAGACTTTGAAATTGAATGGAGTATGCCCTGCAGGTTTTTGGGACTGTTGGGGGTCAGTGACACGTTTCCCTCTCAAATTCTCCTTGCGGTAATGCAAATGTATATCCTATGACTGTCCCTTTGTATATTGGAAGCAGATAAATTGTTTTGCAAGCTTCACAGGTCTACAGCCAGAGGGGGCTTTGCCCCAAAATAAACTGTATTTCTATAACTGATTGTGATATGATTTTGTAATTAGCATTGTTACTGATTTAAGGTTTTTTGGAATATTGTAGTATCTTTTTTGGGATTCAGAGGGTGGAATGTGGCAGTTTGATATTATTTATGAATCCAAAAAAAAAGAGAAAAATTATGTTTGTAAACTTGTCTGTTCTTATGGGTGTGACGCCTTTTGATTGTATTAAATTCAAAGGTTTTAAGTTTACTTGATAGAAGATTAAGGCTTTGATTCAACCACCTTAATAGGGCATGACCCAGAGTTGAGACCTCACCCCCTTGTTGGGTTGATATAATCGGACACTCACGGGGAAGAGAGAGAGAGCTCTAGATACCAGAGGAGAGAACTTTTGTCAGTTTTGATCCTGAAGGCCCAAGATGAGAGATGAGCCATTCACCTGATAGTTTACAGATAACCTTGTAAAGAAACCATAGCAGCTGAGAAGGCCTAGAAAGAAACAAGCACTATGCCAGCCTGTAACTGAGAGAGAGGAAGGCTGAACCCTCACAGAGATCAGCAGCCATCTTTGGTGAGATGGTACTTGAATTGTAACTGTAAGCTTCTACCTCAAATAAATACCCTTTATAAAAGTCAACAGATTTTTGGTACTTGCATCAGCACCCCATTGGCTGACTAAAACAGAATTGAACATGAACAGAAGGAGGACCTTCCTCTTCCAGGGCCAAAGAAGAAGGTCTTCACTACTCTGGCTAATAAAGTAGGTATGAGTAATTTCATTGTACAGATAAGAAATTTTTTTATTTAAAGAAATTGTAGATTTACAAAAAATCATGCAGAAAGTACACATACCATATACCCACACACACAATTGCAGTTATCCCTATTATTTTTCTATTATTAATATGTAGCATTAATGCCATACTTAAGTTAAAATCAATGAAACAATATAATTGTAATATTAACTGTAATCTACTGTTTACATTAGGGTTCACCATTTGTGTTGCATAGTTCTATGGTTTTTAAAAAATTTTATTCTTATAAAATGCATAAACCCTGAAATTTCCCATTTTAACCACTTTCATATATACAATTCAGAGGTAATAATTACATTCACAACGTTTTGCCACACCACATCATCCATTACCAAAACTTTTCCATCAGCCCAAACAGAAATTCTAAGCATAAACTCTTCATTCTATAACCCTACCCAGGTCCCTGGTAACCTGTATTCTAGTTTTTGAATCTATGTATTTTGTATATTCTAGTGAAATAATTTAACTGCGATAATACGATAGCTGACCTTTTTTATCTGACTTATTTCACTCAACAGGTTGTCTTCCAGGCTCATCCATGTTGTAGCATATATCAAAACTTCATTCATTTTTATGGCTAAATAATATTCCATTGTAGTTATATACACTTTTGTTTATCCATTCATCTGTTGATGAACACTTGGGTTGCTTCCATCTTTTGGCTATTGTCAATAACATTGTTATGAACTTTGGTCTCTGTTCAAGCCCTTGCTTTCAGTTCTCTTGGACATATACCTAGGAGTGGAATTTCTGTGTTATATGGTAATTCTACACTTACCTGTCTGAGAACTGCCAAACTATTTTTGACAGTGACTGTACCATTTTATATTCCTACCAACAATAAATAAGTGTTCTTATTTCTCCATTTTTAAGTAGCTATTGCAGATTGAATCACATCCATACAAAAAACATATTCAGTTCCCAATCCCTGGTCCTGTTGTGAACCCAGTTGTGAAGAGGAACTTTGAAAATGTTATTAGTTAAGATGTGCTCAAACTGAATGAAGGTTGGCCTTAGTCCAAAATGGCTGAAGTCTTTATGAACAAAGGAAATTGGATACAGAGGAGGAAGCCACGGAGAGCAGACAGAAGGTGGAATACAATGGAGCATAGGAGAAAGGAAAACACTCTGCCATGTGTATTCCCATGTGACAGAAATACAAAGGAACCCTTGGCAACCAGCATGAAGATACCAACCTGGGAGAAAGCAAGTCTTTCATCCTCTGACACTGTGAACCAATAAATTCCTATTGTTAAGCCAATCCATTGTATAGTATTTGTTTTAGCAACTAGGAAACTAAGAAATTAGCCACTCTATTGGGCTATCTCATTCTGGTTTGATTTGCACTTCCCTAATGGCTAATGATGTTGAGGATCTTTTCATGAGCTTATTGTAATTTGTATATCTTCTCTGGAGAAATGTCTTTTCAAGTCATTTCCTCATTATTTAATTAATTTGTTTGTCTTTATTTTGTGTTCTATGATTTATTTATACATTCTGGATATTAAACCATAATCAGATTTGGTTTCCAAACATTGTCTCCCATTCTCTGGGATGTCTTTTTACTTTTATGGAAAAAAAGTTCTTTGATATGCAAAAGTTTTAATTTTGATTAAGTCTATTTTTATTTCTTCTTTCTTTTGTTACTTGTGGTTTGGAATAAAGTATAAGAAACCATTGCCTAACATGAGGTCCTAAAGGTGCTTCATTGTTTTCTTCTAGGAGGAATTTTATAGATTATGGTTTTGTATCAAGTACAACAAAAAGGTAGGGAAACAGCTGTGTTTGTGTATGCTGAATTTTTATTAAATACAATGTGATAATAATAAATTTAGGGTTTTAAATTTAAGTTCTGGCAAGCACAAAGAAACATCTGAAAAATATATATAGTAAGGAAATGAGAAGGGACTCAAAACGGTACACTACAAATATCAAATATTTAAATGTAAATGGATTAAATACAACAGTCAAAAGACAGAAATTGGCAGAATGGACAAAAAAGCATGACCCAACCCTATTCAAACATATAAACAAGTTGAAAGTGAAAGTTTTGAGGGAAAAAAAGCCATGCTAATGGTAACAAAAAGAAAGCTGGGGTTCCTATACGTAAATGAGAAAATATAGACTTTAAATAAAAAATTGATTTCAGGGACAAAGAACATTATATACTGATCAAATGATAAATTCAATAAGAAATAATATGAATATATATGCATATTAGCAAAGACAAAATACATGAAGCAAATATCAACATATATTAAGGGAGAAATATATGGTCAAAAATTAATAGTGGGAAACATCAATGTACTATTTTTAATAATGAATAAAAGAACATCTATAAGTCTTCAATAACTAAACAGAAGATTTGATTGATATTATAAACTAACTAGACCTAAAATATTTCACCCAAAGATGGCAGAATAAACATCATTCTCTAATGCATATGGGTCATTCTCCAGGATAAACTAACTATATGCTAGGTTACAAAACAAGCCTCAATAAATTTGAAAATTCTGAATTCATATAATATACCTATTCCAACAACAATGGGATGAAACCACAATCAATAACAGGGAGAAATGGAAAATTCACAAATATATGGAAATTAAACAATCCACCGTTAAACAACCAATAGGTTAAAGAATTCTGAAGGGAAATTTGTATATATCTTGAGGTGAATGAAAATGAAAACAGGACACCTCAGAACTCATGAGACACAGGAAAGGCAGTGGTGACAGGCAAATGTATAGTTCTAAATG
>JAQZBX010102848.1:0-11109 GCA_029593785.1 Cabassous unicinctus | reverse complement strand
TTTTTTTTTTTTTTTTTTAAGGTTTATTTATTTATTTACTTTTATCCATTTTAACCCCCCTCCCCCCCTAGTTTTTGCTGTTTTGTGTCCATTCGCTGGGCAATTCTCAGTGTCTGTTTCCTGCCCTCTCTTCTCATCTTTCTCCTCCTGTCTTCACTGGGATTCGATCCTGGGGACCTCCGATGTGGGAGAGAGGCATTCTGCCACCTGCGCTACCTTACTTCCTGGGGGGTTTTTTTGTTTGTTTTTGTTTTTTGGTGCGTCTCGGTTTTTTTGGCTCTCCCTTGTGTCACTCTCCTGTTACATCATCATCTTGCTGCTTGGCTCGGTGGGGCCCGGAAGCCCGCGTGCCTTCTATATTTTTCTTTATTTTACTGGGAGGTCTCAGGGATCGAACCCAGGTCCCTCCATATGGGAGACGGACGCCCAACCATTTGAGCCACATCTGCCCCCCAATATTCACTCTTAAACTTGACATCCTTAAATATTATAATATGAAATTAATACATCTTTTCATATAATGGGGGAAAAGGTTAGAGACGGAAACAAAGAAATTTGTTTTATATACAAATATAGTCATACTCATAACAAAACAAGAAAGGTTCATGACTATTACAGTCCTCGTTTCTGTAACTGGTCACGTGGTCGAAGTTCATATTTATCACTACCTTCTTCCACTACCTATTCCATGTTCCCATTACCCTCAGCAAGCACTTCAGCTGGCCGTGGTTCTTTGCCTGGTGGGGTGACCCAAACGTTCATTCCTGAAGATTCTGGGTCATTGTTAGTCCTGCTTGGATTGGGTTGTTGCAGTTTTCCATTGACTTTAATCACAGGGCATGGCAGTACTAGGAGACATCCTAGAGGATCTCCTGTCTTCCAGGTAAACTCTTCTTTACCCCCATTATGTAAATATAGTCCTATTTCCCCTTAATAGTCAGAATCAGTCACCTCAGCCAGTACAGTAATTCCCTTCTTTGCCTGTTGATTCACAGGTAAGAGGAGCCCAAAGTGGCCAGGTGGCAGACTTAACTTCCAGTTCAATGGAATCGTTGTGTTCCCTGGTGGCAGCACTCCTTCTTTTGGGACTAAAACCTGTAGACCAGCAGAGCTTAAGGTTTCAGGGACAGGAAGCAAAATTTTCCTAGTGGGTCACTAGGGGTAATACTGAGTGGTGCCACTCCCATTTCCACCCCTTGATTCCTAGACCCATGAGTCCTGGTTATGGGAGAAACAGCACCATAGAGTGGACGCTGATTTAGAGCATACACAGCCTCCTGGAGAACATTGCCCCAGCCCTGCAAGGTATTTCCACCTAGTTGGTGCCATAATTGAGTCTTCAAAAGGCCATTCCACTATTCTATTAATCCAGCTGCTTCAGGGTAATGGGGAACATGGTAAAACCACTGAATTCCATGGGCAGGTGCCCATTCCCGCACATCATTTGCTGTGAAATGGGTTCCTTGATCAGAAGCAATGCTGTGTGGAATGCCATGGAGGTAGATAAGACATTAGGTAAGTCCACGGATGGTAGTTTTGGAAGAAGTGTTGTGTGCCAGAAATGCAAACCCATAGCCAGAGTATGTGTCTATTCCAGTTAAAACAAATCGCTGCCCCTTCCATGGTGGAAATGGCCCAATATAGTCAACCTGCCACTAGGTAGCAGGCTGGTCACCTCAAGGAATGGTGCCATATCAGGGGCTGAGTGTGGGTCTCTGCTGCTGGCAGGGCATTCAGCAGTGACTGTAGCCAAGTCAGCCTTGGTGAGGGAAAGTCCCTGTTGCTGAGCCCATGCATAACTTCCATCCCTACCTCCATGGCCACTTTGTTCATGAGCCCATTGGGCCCATTGGGCAATGACAGGAGTGGCTGGGGAAAGAGGCTGAGTATTAGCCACAGAGCAGGTCATCTTATCCACTTGATCATTAAAATCTTACTCTGCTGAAGTCACCCTCTGGTGAGCATTCACGTGGGACACAAATATATTCATGTTTTTTGCCCACTCAGGTCTATCCGCATACCTCTTCCCCAGACCTCCTTGTCACCAATTTTCCAGTCATGTTCCTTCCAAGTCCCTGACCATCCAGCCAAACCACTGGCAACAGCCCATGAATCAGTATACAAACTCACCTCTGGACATTTCTTCTTCCAAGCAAAATGAACAACCACGTGCACTGCTCAAAGTTCTGCCCACTGGGAGGATCTTGTCCCAGAAAAGGACTGCAGTGCTTTTGGGTGGTACTTGCATATTGTGCAGAACCATCCATAAACCAGGCCTAAGTTTTCTCATCCTCAGTTAACTGATTGTAAGGGCTTCCCCAAGAGGCCAAAACTGTGGGCTGGGAAAGAGAAGATAATATGGCAGGGATGGTGACCATGGACATTTGGGCTACTTCCTCATGTAACTTCTGCCTTCAGGACCTGCTCAAGCCCTCTCTCGTATATACCACTTCCACTTTATTATGGAGTGCTGCTGTGTATGCCCAACTTCATGGTTTGGTGGGTCAGACAATACCCAGCTCATGATAGGCAACTGAGGTCTCATGGTGACTTGATGCCCATGGTTAAGCGTTCAGGATCTACTAAGGGGAGTAGTTATCTGCAGAGGATGGCAAGGCTTTGCTCCAAAATCCCAAGGGTCTGCATTGTGATTCCCCTATAGGGGCCTGCCAAAGGCCCCAGACAGTATCTCTATTTGGCACTGAAACTTCCAGTACCATTGGATCTGCTGGATCACATCAGCTTATTCACAGACCCAGGAAATAGATTTGAACAAAATAAAATAGAAATCCTACTGATAAGTTTCCAATTCAAATGTGATTATAAGGTGTTTGTTTAACTTTTTAATTTATCCTTGTATCTAATTAATTCTTTGTTCTAATATGTGTGTAAATAGTTTCAAAATAACAATACCAGTATTACTATGTATGACTACTGAATACAGCTTGAATTATACATTTATGTTTCCTCTTCTGCACAGAAGACTGCATACTATACACAATTTTGTAATTCACTTTCTTCACATAACCTGCCTGGATATCATTCCATAGTCATATGTATAGATTGTCATTTTTTTTAAAGCTGCATAGTACTCTGTTGGGTCGCTTTACCATGGTTTACACAACAAGTCCCCTATAGATAAATATTTTGGTTGTTTTCTGTCTTGCTATTTTAAATAATACTGCCTTGAATAGCCTTGTCCTATGTCATTTTGGTTTTTTTGTCATTGTAACTTTGGAATAGATTCCTAGAAGTTTGGTGAATCAGAAGAAAAATGCATATAAATTTTTGCTAGGCGGTGACAAATTTCCCTTCATAGGCTTTATATCATGTTGCATTTCTTTTTAAAAATGAATGAGAATGCCTGTTTCCACAATGGAATATTTTGGAATTTTGCCAGTCTGATAGATGAAGACTATCTCATTACAGTTTTAATTTACATTTCTATTCTGGGAACTATTCATTTTTTTTTTTTCCAAGATTTATTTTATATATTTATTACCCCCTGCCTCATTGTTTGCGCTTGCTGTCTGCTGTCTGTGTCCATTTGCTGTGTGCTTTCTATGTCTGCTCATTTTCTCTTCAGGAGGCACTGGGAACCAAACCTGGGGTCTCCCATGTGGGAGAGAGGCGCTCAATCGCTTGAGCCACCTCAGCTCCCTGCTTTGTTGTGTCTCTCATTGTCTTTCCTCTTTGTGTCTCCTTGTTGCGTCATCTTGTTGTATCAGCTTATGGTGCCTGCCCATTGTGCCAGCTCGCTGTCTTGCTCATCTTCTCCAGGAAGCACCGGGAACCAAACCTGGGACCTCCCATGTGGTAGGAAGGAGCTCAGTCGCTTGACACACATCCACTTCCCTGTTCATATTCTTTTGCCCATTTCTCTGATTCTTAGTCTTTTTCTTCTTGATTCGTAGAAAACATAAGTTTCCTTTTGATTCTTATACTTTATTTTCATTTTAACGAGGTAAAATCTATGCAGTCATTTCTCTAATACTTCTGCCTAATAACAATGCTGCTGTCTTGTGAAAAATTTTTAACACACAAGCAAGAATAGAGGATAATATAATGAACCTGCTACACACCTGTATCATAACTCCATGCCATAATTGCTTAAACATACAGATAATAGTGGAGGCATCCTGGGCATTCCCAGCCCCTCTTTGCTCTTTCTCTCCAGAAGTAATGCATTCAGTGTTTTATACCCATGGAATTGTTTATGACATATTTATATATCCATAAAAATTATATAGTGTTCTATATGTTGTCCTGTCTCCCCACCCCCGCCACCTTGTGTGCTCATCTTTTTTTTTTTTTGGAGGCACTGGAACTGAACCCAGGACCTCCCATGTGGAGGGAGGTGCCTAATCGCTTGAGCCACCTCCGCTCCTTGCTTTGTTGTGTCTCTCATTGTGTTTTCCTCCTTGTGTCTCTTTGTTGCGTCAGCTTGCTGTCTTGCTCATCTTCCTTAGGGGGCACTGGGACTTCCCATGTGATAGGCGGAAGCTCAGTTGCTTGAGCCACATCTGCTTTAAAATTGTTTTTAATAAGGTATTTAAATTGTATTTAGGGGGACGGATGTGGCTCAAACGGTTGGGCGTCCATCTCCCATATGGAGGGACCTGGGTTTGATCCCAGGGACCTCCCAGTAAAAAAAAATAAAATAAATAAAATAAATTGTATTTAATAAATAATTTCATACTATAGGTATTAGCACATATATCTTGCTTTTTGGGTGCTTATTGTTTTTGAGAGTTATTGATCGTAGTAGATGTAGCTGTAGTTCATTTTTTAATGACCTTGTATTCCATTATAAGAACATTCCACAGTTTATGTCCTGTGGATGATTCTTTAATTTCTTGATTTATAAATTTTGATGTGTCTTTGGAAGCTATTTACCAGTTTGACAGTACTGTTTTCAAGACTCAGTAATGTATCTTCTAAATTTTTAGAGGTTTTTAATGAAGATTAGTATTCTTATTATTGCCCCAGTATTTTGAAACAGAAAATGAGGCACAAAGAGATAAATTAAATGACTTTTCCAAGAAAGGTTAGCACTAGTGAAAAGCATAGTTCTTAAAATTGGCTAAATCTTAGTCTGTTTCTCCATGATATTATTTTATGGTGTATCCGTTTATCTGTAAGATTTTTCCCATCATAATTTTGTTATTGTGCTCATAAAAAATTGAAAAATACGAATTCAATGTGTAGGTAAAAGTTCTGATCTCTCAACAGTATCATCTCCCATTGTAACAAAGCTAATAAAATGTTTTTAAAAAGCAGCGCTTCCAGTTACATTTTACTCTTAAGATAGCATCATTTGGTTTAGAGTATGTATATTTTTGTATTTTTCAGGTACCAAAAGAGCATCTTTTAGTCTCAATTCCTCTCCTGATTAATCACCTTCAAGCTGAAAGTATTGTTGTTCATACATATGCAGCACATGCTCTTGAAAGACTGTTCACAATGAGAGGTCCTGACAGCGCCGCTCTGTAGGTATCGGATTCAAAGCAGATGACACATTTTTAGTTTGCGGTGCAGGGGCTGTTCTGTACTGAGTCAGAGATGTCTGAATGTATCCATGATTTCATTATGGTTAGAAAAGTAAATGTGTACTTTTTACTCATTTGTACTGTCTCATTCCCAAAAGGTTTTGAGCCAATATAGATACCTTACAACATAATGAAATTAAATAAATGAGGAAACTGGAGCAAAGGAAAATAACTGGGATGAGGTTAATAAACAAAAATGTGTGTCAAAGGATCCAGTAAATTTCTGGAGCCTCTAAGTAGTTCTAGAGGCTCTAGAAATTTATTTGGGGTTTACTAGCAGCCAAGGCAGGAGGGAAAATTGGTAAGTTAAAATATTCACAATGTTCTTGAGATTAAAATCAAAAGAGTTGCTCAAAAGGCATTTCAGAAGTGGGTCTTCAGGGAGCTGATATGGCTCAGTGGTTGAGTGCTGGCTTCCCACATAAAAGGTCCCGGGTTTATTCCCTGGCCCCGGTACCTCAAAAAAAAAAAAAAAAAAGGTGGGTCTTCATTATGAGAATACTGTGTTGTGGCAGGGTTCTGAGCAACATCATGCAGCAGAGTTGGTTTTACATGCCTATTTTTGTAACCTCTCTCAGTGCTGAGATATGACCCAGGTGAGTGAAAGTAATTTCTCTAGGAGCCAGGAAAAGTAGCTCTTCTGACCTGATCCAAGGACGAAATGCAGAAGAATGGGTGATCTGCATGTCTTCAGGCCATTCTTCAACAGTGTCCTTTCTTGAAACTGAGTTTGGGATAAGAGATGGAAAAGAGTTCTGGGTTCTTTTCTCCATCAAGAACTTGAAGTACAAATAATCTCACTGGCCAGTTAAGGGTTGAGAGGACATCCTTTGGGGTGAGTTAAGGCAGAAGTCTTCAGATCCAGAGTTTATGCAGATAACAGTTTTGAATCTGCTCCACCTCCAGAAAATACGGATTAAAAAGACCACTGAGAGTCCAAGCTCTGTTGGTGGTGGCAATAGATATGAACCAAGGACAAGAGCTTTTGCAGCTTTAAATCATATTGGGTTTGCCTGGTTTTGGGTTTGTTCAATTATGCTTGGTCCCAGATATGCATTCTTATGTGCTTAGCGTGAACATATGTAAAAATTATATTTCTGTGGAGCAGGTGTAGCTCAGTGGTTTGAGCACCTGCTTCCCATGTACGAGGTCCGGGGTTCAATCCCCTGCATCTCCAAAAAAAAAAATATATATATATATATATATTCTTAAGCTATCTGCTAGTTGACAGTTATAGGAGGTGGCTCAGTTTTATGCCCTGAAGTGTGATTTAGTAATTGCCAAGAGTATTTCACAGTTACAAAACCCCAAAAGTTGGTAGTGACTAAAAAGCTGTTTTTTCATCTATAGCTTTACTGCTGCAGAAATCGCACCGTTTGTTGAGATTCTGCTAACAAACCTTTTCAAAGCTCTCACACTTCCTGGCTCTTCAGAAAATGAGTATATTATGAAAGGTAGGCTATTTCCCTGGTATACAGCTAATTAAGCATCCAATCTCAGATTACTAGGCTAAACACTGAAGCAGTCTATGAACCAGATACTCTGCCAAGAATGAATAGGTTTAGATATCATAAAATGAAAAATGTTGTTTTGTTTACTGTTAACTGTTTTGAGAAAATGTTTACCTTAACTTGATATAGAACCCCTCTTATTGGAGAAAAAGTAGCAAACTTCTCCTTTTTCCGCTTTTCTAGATTGAATTTCTGAGAGCAAGGGTCAGATCATGAAACATTTATTGAAAACCTGCTCTACTAGGTCTTGGTGAAACATGGGTGCAAAGGTCAGACCCCACACAGATCCCAACTTAGACTGCTAAGGACACACAGTGCTACATTACGCGAGTCTCCTGGTACCAGCTCTTACTTCCAGGGCAATCTCAGTCTTATTCGCTGTTGGATCCCAAAAGCCTAGCACAGTGTCTAGCTCATAGAAAACACGTTTCAAAGAAACTCCCTGATTCCTCCTGTCTGGCGTAGGACACCTGTTGTGTGTGTGTGTGTGTGTGTGTGTGTGTGTGTGTGTGTGTGTGTGTGTGTGTGTGTGTGTGTGTAACACTGTACCGGTCCCAACAGTGATCTGTAATTACGGTTTGTTAATGTCCATTTCTCTGAAGGTAGGTCGCTGCTCTGTGGTCTTCAATTGTGTACTCCTAGGGTATGCAAGAGCACCCCGTATGTAATACCTCCTCGCTAGGGTTGTGTGAATGAATGAAAGCATTCTGTGCCAGCCCAGAGGGTTCATTCTCTGAACCCAGGTCAGAGAGACACTTTTCTCTAGGAAATGATGTTTAAGCTGAGATGTGAGGGATAGGTAGCAGTTAGCTAATTAAAGGGTGAGTGGGTCTTGGCTATGGTAGGAAAAATCCTTTGCAAAGTTTTGGAGGCAAGGCAGGATACCTTTCTATCCCCTGTGGCAGGCATATAGTAGGTGCTTTGATTTGTAAATGTTTATTCTTTTTGTAGAAAGACAGCTATCATACATATTTAGCTTACCTAATGTGTTATTTCCCATGCTGTATGTTTTTAGGTATCTGTTAATGAGCAATATTTTGTAGTATGGAGCTTCCATGGCTTTATGTTTAGCTTTGCCTTAGGATCCTAATTTCTCTTTTTGAGAGAGATGGGTAGGTGGCCTTTGCTTTCTGTTTCCTGTAGGCTTAAGTCATGATTCCTCTAGGCGAGGAATAAGCATTTCCTGCCACTGACTTCTAAGTGAAAGAGCTCCAAAACAATTTTTTGTGATACTCTGTCGCTGCCTGTCCTTCAGCCGCCCATGTCAATCCACTATTTATTCCTCCCCCTCTTTGTCCCTCTCCAGTCAACTATTTCTTATCATCCCTTTTTTAAATTCTTGAAGCCTTATACCTTCTGGAAATACTGAATAGTATTTCCCAGCTAAACTGTGTTACCAGCCTTTGCCCTAATTTAAAAAGGAGATCTATCAGAAGGGTGTTTAAGCTTCTTAAATTTTTAGTTGATGAATTAGTTAGCTACTTTTCCCCTTACCATTGTTTTGACCTGAAGTTTAACTGAACTCTGTTTTTGCTGTTTTTATATTTTACAGCTATCATGAGGAGTTTTTCCCTCCTACAAGAAGCCATAATCCCCTACATCCCTACTCTCATCACTCAGCTTACACAGAAGCTATTAGCTGTTAGTAAGGTAACAGAGCCAATTTTGAAAGTGGAATTGCTCTTTTCAAACTGCTTGGGCCTCAGAACTCCCTGGTAATGGGTCAGGCTTTGGAGAAAGTCTATTCATTCTTCCTGACCAGCAGTTAATATATTTTCCTAAGAGTGGGATGACTTGGTTTAGAGACCTAACTACAGGTCACCTTAAGTGTAGGCTCAGAAACTTTAATATGTTTTTATTCTCATTAAAAAAGTAACATGTTCATTATAGAAAATGGAGAAAATGCAGATAATCCAAAATTATCTTAGATGGAGGAAATTACTAACTGGACATAAAAGAGGATCTTCAGGCTTCTGTAAAGTGCTGATTAAAGTCTTGTCTGATCTTCCTTACTCTTCTTTCCCAACAATTAAGTTCACTCTTGGGTCTAAAATTTTACAGATAATTTGACTCATATTTAAATTAAATATGATGAAATTAGTTTGACTGACAAGTCCTCTTTTAGATGCTTATTCCTAATTGCTGTATGAAAAGGAGATAAATTCTTAGACGTATTAGAGGGACCTTGGAGAACAGAGTGATTATTTTTCAATCTGGTTGAGCCTTGGACTTCTTTGGGCTATGGGGGGAACAAGGGAGAAGGGAAATAGTTCCATTACCACCATCATTTCCCATCCCTACCCCACCCCCCAAAACATATACACTCTCATCTTCTGATTTTATCAACTTTTCTATAGTAGCCTTCCAAGAAAGATTTTGTTTTGAGGAAAATAGGGATTTGTTGCTTAAAAAGAGAAATCTGAAAGCCACTGAGATGGAAAGCCATCACTGTACATAGACACTTCAAGGTCCATAGAAGTCGAGGTTTGTCTAACATCCCAGATGTATGAGGCTAGTGACAGCACTAGGCTTGTGTGTCCCTGCTCCTCCCACCGCTGCTGACTGGTTTTTTTATTGAAAGTGATGGCTCGAGAGTTTGGGATTAAGATAGCTTTCTTATATCTCTGGAAGCCTAGGCTTGTGTCATTACCTCCCTGCGAGTCTGATGGGAGTATTTTTTCATAATGGACTTTTACGCATTTGAAAAACCAAACCAGTACTAGCGAGTATTGTTATTTATTGTTTAAATTTGAAGCTCAATATGAAAACAGTTTATAGACAATCTTTTTAGTGTAAGGTATTTTTTATTAATGCTGATTAAAAAAATAGATGCCATCTCAAGTGTGTTTTAGAGAGGTTAGATGTGTTTTATTTTAGATGATACTTAATATAGTCACTTGGATTATTAGAATAATTAGCTATTACTACTTTTTTTTTTTTTTTTTTTTTTTTTTTTAATTTCCAGAACCCAAGCAAACCTCACTTTAACCACTACATGTTTGAAGCAATATGTTTAGCCATAAGAATAACTTGCAAAGCTAACCCTGCTGCTGTTGTCAATTTTGAGGAGGCTTTGTTCCTGGTGTTTACTGAAATTTTACAGAACGATGTGCAAGGTAAGTTAAGGGAATTTCTTATTTTTTTGCAATGGGATTAAACTGTTAAAGTAGTTATAAACCAAAGCCTGATTTGGGGGGCGGGGAGGGGGAGGCAAAGGCAAAGGCAGCCTGCCTAAGAAATGTTGCCCTTTTTGTCAGAGCCATTAATCCTGAAGCTGACAGCTCTGTTTTTATCTTTATCAACAGAATTTATCCCATACGTCTTTCAAGTGATGTCTTTGCTTCTGGAAACACACAAAAATGACATCCCTTCTTCCTATATGGCCTTATTTCCTCATCTTCTTCAACCAGTGCTTTGGGAAAGAACAGGAAATATTCCTGCTCTAGTGAGGCTTCTCCAAGCATTCTTAGAACGTGGTTCAAATACAATAGCAAGTGCTGCGGCTGACAAAATTGTAAGATTTATTTTGATGTAATTATGACTTTCTAAAGTACCTTCCAAAAACTAGGAATAGCAGGCTTTTAAAAATTCTTAATTTAAAGTAATTAAATTTAGTTGAAGCAATGGATAAAAAATGTTAATGTATGTTTTGTTAGGTATCCTTTAGTTATGAGTTATCACCATGGTGGAAAATGTAAAAATAAGAACTAAATGGGTTAATTTCCAGAACTTAATTTTAAGGGCTTGTTGTGGTAGGATCTTTTCCCCCTGTATTTCAGAGGTAAGAATTAAAGAGGAAAAGCTAATTATACTATTGTAGCATGATTTCTTAAGATGTATATTACACGTTTAACCTTTGGAATAGTTAATCCTTATCTCTTTATTTAATATTTGATCTGATTTCTTATAGCCTGGGTTACTAGGCGTCTTCCAGAAGCTGATTGCATCTAAAGCAAATGACCACCAAGGTTTTTACCTTCTAAACAGTATAATAGAGCACATGCCTCCGTGAGTATGACTATAACGTCAATGTAATTTTTTTTTTTTTT
>JAQZBX010102847.1:0-11113 GCA_029593785.1 Cabassous unicinctus | reverse complement strand
TGCAGAAGAGAGAATTCTTTCTTGAAACTGGAAATTTATTGTCACAGTTAATTATTTTCTGGAAAAGAATCATTCTATGTTGATAGTGGGAAAATTAATTTTAATTAATTTAATTAATTTTAATTAATTAATTTAAAAAATTTAAGTATATTCCTTCATACTGGGATGCTGGACCAAATCCTGACACCCTGGCCCTAATGCTGCTTCAATTTGTAGTCTGAAACTGGCAATTGGGGTTAAGAATACCTATTCCTGGAGCTGAGGACCAACATCAAGCATGGAACAGGACCAGGCAGTTCTCTTAGCAGGGAGGCTGTTGCTATCACAGACAAGGGTCTGGGGCGCAGTCCCACCCCAGTACAGATCTGTCTGCTCAGAATAGCTGGCCACAGTTGCAGACATCTGTCTCAGCATCCTGACTTTAGTTTCCTAGGGCTGCCATGGCAACATACCACAAATTGTGTGGCTTAACATAATTTTTTCACAGTTCTGGAAGGTTAAAGTCCAAACAAGGTGTCAGCAGGGCCATGATCCATCTGGGGACTCTAGGGAAGAATCCTTCCTTGACCCTTTTAGCTTTTGGTGGCCCCAGGCATTCCATCCTTGTGACATCACAACTCCAATCTCTGCCCCCATCTTCTGTCTGTTCTCTCGTCTTCTTATAAGGACACCAGTCATGTTGGATTAAGGGCCTACACTAATCCATATGATCTCATCTTAACTAATTACATCTGCAAAGCCCTTATTTCCAAATAAGGTCACATTCTGAGGTACTAGGGACTCGAATTTCAACAAATCTTTTGAGGGGACACAGTTCAACTCCTAACAAGCACCAAGGTGGTCAACAAGAACTTGCACCTTACAAATGGTAGGGGAAAAAGTCAAGAACAAAGTGGTTGATCCATTTTTTAAGAAAGATTGGTGTGGCATGAAAGTATCAGCTATGTTCAATATGAGAAATATTGGAAAACACTAGTCACAGGACTCAAGGAACCAAAATTGCATCTGATGGTCTCAAGGGCCATGTTTTTTAAGTGAACCTTGCTACAGAAAGATGAAGTGGCATGTAGAACATTCAAGCCAATTACTGAGAGTGTTCAGGGCCAAATTGCCTGACGAACTTCCTTGAATGGCTCTGACCTGCAACAAAATGTGTCCCTTGGTTAAAAAAAAAAAAAGAAAAAAAAAAAAGGTGGACCATGATTGAGGCTGATGCTGACTTCAAAACTGGATGATTATTTGCTTCATCTCTTCTGGGTAGGTGTATGTTCCTTATTGCTGCATAATAAATCACCACAAACTTAGTAGCTTAAGACAATACAATCTTATTCCCTCACAGTTCTAGAGGCCAGAAGTCTGAAATGGGTTTTATTTGGCTAAAATCATGAAATCAAGGTGTCAGCTGGGTTGCATTCCTTCTGGAGGCCCTCGGGGAGATTTCATTTCCTCGTTCTTTCCATCTTTGGTTCATGGCCCCTTCTTCACAACACTCCAACCTCTGCTTCCACCATCATGTCTCCTTCTCTGACTCCGACCTTCTTGTCTCCCTCTTATAAGGACCATTGTGATCACATTGGGCCCCCAGATAAACCAGGATAATTTCCTCACCTCAAGATCCTTAACTTCATCACAGCTGCAAAGACCCTTTTGCTATGTAAAGTGACATATTCACAGATTATGGGGATTAGGATGTGGACATATTTGGGGGGCATTGTTCTCCTTAACACAGTGGATTTACCACATGCAAAGAAAAAAACAAAAAAACCAGCTGTATCAGATTCAGAAGACCTCTTACGCTCAGTACCCACGTAAAACAGTGCCAAATCTGAAAGAAGACAGAAATTATGACCAGAGAGGTGCAAATAAATGATTCAAAAGAAAGTGGCCAATGAGATGATTCCAGGCAATATTGGGAAATGCTGAAAAGAGCCTTGCCAATGTATTTATCCTTTCTATGATGTGCTCATTAGAAAAGTAAAAGTGCTGAAGAAGCACAGGTTTGAATTGGGAAAAGTAATGGAATATCATGGTGAAGACAATAGATTTTTTTTTTTTAATTTTTTTTTTCAAAGATTTTTTTATTTATTTATCCCCCCTTGCTGCTTGTGCCTGCTGTGTCCATTCACTGTGTGTCTTCTCTGTGTCTGCTTATCTTCCCCTCGCTGTGAGGTCCCGCTGCATCAGCCCCTCACTCCGCGCTGGCCGGCCTGCCCTCACAAGGAGGCCCCGGGAAGCGAACCCGGGGCCTCACACATGGTAAACGGGGGCTCTATCCGTTGAGCCACACCCGCTTCCTGTTGTGAGGGCTTGCTGCATCAGCCCATCGGGCTGCGCGGGCCGGCCTGCCCTCACAAGGTTCCCGGGGCCTCCCATATGGTAAATGGGGGCTCTATCGACTGAGCCACTCCTGCTTCCCAAGACAATAGATTTTTAAAATCGAGTTAAAGTTGAGCAAATTGATGGAAATGAGACCCCAGGCCAAGACTCTAAAGATCAGTTTTTATAAATGGCAACAAATAGTTTTATCAGTGAAAAACAGTTAAAACCAAAAGGATATCTTTCATCGATCTAATTTCAAAATATTCAACTCACTAATATTGAGAGGAGATCTCCTTGAGCCTTTACAAATTTCCTCCTTTGCTTATTAGCCTTTGGATTTTTTTCCTTTTTGCAGTGATCTCAGGCAACATAGGAACAAAAGGAGCTGTCTTAGCAAACCCAGGGGCAGACCCTGGGACAAGTAGATTCCTTGGTCGGTAAAGAAACCCTGGTTTGAAAGTGGGGAGAATGACAAGGCATGGAAGGGAAGTGACCAACAGAGGCCGCCATCGAGGCCGATGCTCCTGTGCGTGACTGAAGCTTAATCCTGCTGGGGAAAGTCTGGGGGCCAATGTAACAACACACACTCAGACGGATTCTACCCGAAGTGTGAGGGAACCTGCTCCCCATGCGTCATCGATGGAGGGCCATTCCCACGGGACATTACCACTTGGCATTTCTAGTCTGCTGGGCAAGAAACGCAGATGTGGGAGTTCAGAACCACGTCCGGCAAAGTGGCAAAGGCAAGGGGTGGTGAGCCACCAAGAGCATCTTCCTGACCACAGGAATAGTTTCCCGGAGGCTGAATTTTTCCCATGCAGTACGGTTATTCCACCACAGTTAAAATGGTCAGAAAGAGCTGGATCAAGATGGATACAACGTCAATGTTTCTGTAGTTATATTTTAGAATAGGACAGGGTGGTTAATAGGTACCAAGTTTCAGGGCTTTTGTGTTCCAAAACACTAGAGTAAAGGCTACATTTTGAATTAATTTGTAAAATGACAAACGTTTACATGATGTAGAATGAAATGACGAATTTTAAAATTGTAATTGACAAATAGTACAAAGATGAACGGCTAATAAGCATAAATTTTCACTTTGTGGACCTCCTTGTCATCACATTCCCTCTGCTTGTTGTAGTAATAGAAAGTATTGTCCCTTCTTTGAAGTTTCTTCACATATCCTGTCTCTGGCCAACGATCTATCTGCAAATCAAACACCGGAACACAATATTACAATGCTGGTCTTAAAATTACACTGTAAAAATGCTTGAAATCTTAGAATAAGTATTACACACACACACAAAAAAAACACATCCTGAGTTGCACCTTGCACTGTAGAAAGACTAATTTAGTGCTGCTCTGTAGATCCCAATTTCTAGCTTTAAATTTCTGCTTAGTGGCCAAGAGAAAATATTCAAAATAACCTAACTTTCATTTTCCTTACATTTTCAAATATTAGTATAGCTTCCTAACTTCTAAAAATAATATCCCAGGAAGAAATGATGGCTACCTACTACTGACTGCTGACCCCGGGAAGACTCTAGGGCATTTCCTTATGTCCAAATTTCAAGTTAACCTTCAAACTCAATTTTTAACAGAAAATTGAGGTCATGAATAGAGTCCACAACAATCTTTTCTTACCCTTTCCTACTCTTTCTTGTAGCTTATATTGGTCTCTTTACTTTGTCTGGCTTGATCTAATTTGGACATTTTTCTCCCTGTCCCCTCAAAATTTACTGTCTCCCTGATCAGGTCAATGTATTTTTCTTTTTGTTAAATATCTTCCTTCCCTATTTTGTGAGATTTTTGTTGAAAACCCATTACTCACGTAAACGCCATGATCTAAAGAAATCAAATTGTTCTTCAATGCTGTTTCCATAGAAGTTATACCTTTTACTTGCAAGAATACACCACCTGTGTCCTCATGTCTATTTTCTAACCACACATTTTACTTGTCTACTGTCTCATTTGTGAATAAGCAAAGATAGGTAGCAGCACGTTTGGTAAACATCAGCAGGCTTTCTGACATATACTTTATAGAGAAGCCATCAACCCTCTTCATTACTTAAGTCAAACCAGTCTCGGGTTGCCCCATTCCCCTCAGCTATGAAGGGAAGGTGTTCTGGACACCATCATAGCTCTCTTCCTCCAGGGTCCAGTCAGGTTCTCTGTCATTCACCACGGTCCAGAATACCACAAATGCTGCTTCTCCAGAAAATCCAGAACCACCTTAGATGAGATGGAACTCAAAACATCTATATTGGTCCTGTGCTCATCAACTTCTGGACATTTTTCCTTTTATACCTTTTGCCCTCTCTGTATCTTATTCTTACCTGATCATTCCCATTCAATCTAGGGAACCTTCATTCCTTAAAGTATGGTGGAGGGGAGTGATACGTGTATTCTACAAGTTCAATGACCTTCTCTTCAGACAGAGAGATCAACAAGCTCTAAGAGTGTCCATGTGTGCTTCAGGTAAGGAAAAAAAAACAGAGCTCAAACCCTTCAGACCACTGTGTACCTGGCAGAGGCATCCCAATCAAGGCAAGACTTCAGTTGCCACCCTAATAATCCTTTATGGCCCACTGCAGATGCCATCAGGGAACTGAAGATTTTTCAGGTGATTGTTCCCAAGAGGAATCCCTGGGCTTCTTTTTCTAAGGCATATATATTTTGATTTACATAAGGTGTTTTGTTTTGTTTTGTTTTTCTTGCTATTTCTGCTCATTGTCTGCTCATTGTCTTTTCTTTAATATGAACTGAGAACCGAACCCGGGACCTCCCATGTGGGAGGCGGACGCTCAACTGCTTGAGCCACGTCTGCTCCCTGTATAAGGTTTTATTGTTCTTGTTGCTATCTTATACTGCGAGATAATGAAAATGATAATGAAAGCAACCACTCACTAACACCATCCATTCACTCACTCAACAGTTTATTACTGAGCACTGCAATGTTAGGTAGTTCAAATACATGCTTCCCTTTAATCGCTGCGAGGATCTTCCAAAGCAGCCGTTGCCATTGCCATTTCACATTTGAGGAAATGGAGGCCCAGTGAAGTTAGGAGCCTTGTTCAGGATTTGACAAGAGGTGGAGCCAGGATGCAAACCCTGGGCAGTTTGATCCAAAGCTTGTACTTTTCCCATTGGCCCACAAAATTTTTTAAGATTAGGAAATCTCTTATATTTTTATCTCCTAAACCCTTGGCACACACATTTGCACGTGGCAGGAATGTAGTCAGTATAAAGTGAATTAAAATGCAAAACCTCTTCATAATTACCAACTCAAAAAGTGAGTAAGAGTGTTCTGCCCTTCACTGTTCACACACACTCACACACAAAGCCTTTGGGACTATCCCTGTAAGAATGTCCTTTGTGTTCTCTTAAACCTGATTTTACCCCAATAACACCACTGTTGGGGGGCTGGGGCTGAGGGCAGGGACAAGAGGAAAACAGTGTGTGCTGTGTCATTGCCCATGTGATCCTAGGTTTCACACATCTTTCAGGGCAACTCAAGCTCAAGGCAAAGTATAATGCTTATTTTTGTTTTACCATAGCATTAAAATGATAGTATTTTACCTACTTAAAAGCCAGTTACAGTAATGAAAACTATCTTTTGGTAGTGAGAACAGAGTAAAATGTTAGTATATATTACAACATGGATACATGAAAATCACAGTAATCAAATCTTCATTTTGATCAGTATTTTTAACTTCATTCACACCAACGCTAATAATGTTTACTAAATTAATGTCTATTAAATTAAAGTCTGTTAAATTTTAGCTCTGTTTTGTCTCCATTCCTTTCCCTATCTTTTTTTTTTTTCCAGGAAGCATTAAGTAGAGACCAAAGAGTGGAATGAAGGATGAAGAAGAAAATACAAAGATCTGAAAAATCCACACATGAATTAGTCTCTGAAAAAGTGAATTTAAAAAATCATTAACAAAAATAATCAAAACTAAATTAGCCTTGTGAATTAATAATAAACTTGCAATACCAAATGTAAAAATTAACATTTATGAATGTTATGTCATATTGCATAATATTCTTAAAAACTTAGTCACTTAGTATTCAGTAGAATAAATGAGTGAAAAAAGAAAACCCCACATTCTAAACTGGTATCATGTTTTGATTTAGATCTAGTCTTTGTAAAGCAAACCCAGATCTTTCAACTCTCAGAAAAGCCTGGAATACAGATCTCCAGCAGATTTTTGCCACTCATAATCTCCATAATAAATATAGAATTTAACCCTTTTTTAATTCATGGTTAAAATAAAGGATATTCACAGGAAAGAAATTATAGCTATACAATAAGCATGGAAAAGAGATGATAATTTCAGATAACAAAACTTCTTATGTGAAGGAAAAAGACTGTTTTTATGGTCTACTCTTTTGGAAGTGCACAGTTGCTCAATGAAAGGTAGAAAATTCTTAACATTTCCTAGCTGAGGGACCCCCCCCTTCCCCAAACCTGCCTGGAAAATCAATCTGGACCTCATCTTCTCATCAATAAAATGAGAGGTGGAGTAGAGCAGAGAAGAACTTCCTTCTATTTGTGCTCTGATTCTTTTTTTTTTAATACTTTCACCGTCTAATTTATTTTGAGCCCAAGTTTGTAGGGGTATAAATCTTACCATAGAAACTTGTTTCACTTGTTTATATTCAATTTCATCCCGATATCCTGCTTGTTGAAATCTGTACAGATTTTCTATCTCCTCTGACCATTTTTTGGCACGACTTATTGATTTTGGTTTCACGTCAGAACTAGCCATGGCTACAGAAGCCTTATTACCATTTATTTCTGAAAGATGTTAAAACAACATTAAGCGATAACAAAATGACAATTTACAAGTCCCTATATGAATGAACAAAACTAACATTTTAAAAAATCATATAGCATTCAGAATCCCATCAAATATTTTCAATTTTAAACATTCAATTCCAAGGTTGAAAAGAATTCAGGTTCTATTTGGGGGGTGGGTGGGGGGGAACCCTAAAAGATACATAGAGAGCTGTGTATTTCTTGATGAAATAAAATTGCATTCAGAGTTTTGGAGCGATGTCCTAAATGCTGTATACCAATTCTGGTGTTCCAGGCAATAGTTTGCATATTTCTGAAACCAATATCTCATTTTTAACTGCATCTCCTTTTTTCCTAGAAAGGGAATATAAGATCAGTCTTCTCACTCTCTTCTCCTTCTTGGTGGGAAACAATGGCTTCGTTTCTTTTCCAGTTCTTAGTTGCTTGGAGACATCCAGTGACTGCAATGCATTTACTCAGGTCACTGTGGCACCCAGTCCTATGACAAACTAATGTGAAAAGACTACAGATTCCATGACGGCAGTGTGTCTGTTACAATACTGAAAGCATTGGTTTTTAAACATGTAGGAGGTCACTAACAGTATTTGAAATTCCAATATTCAACTCTAGTTTATGTAATTCTCTATTCACCAAATGCTTATAGCTAGTTTTTCAGACATAATATTGCAGTAGTTTTCTCTGCTACTTTTTTTATGACCAAAATGTATCAGTCATTTAAATGAAATAAAGTGCCCGGAATTTTCACCATGATTCCTTGAATCCATTCTTCTATTAAAATATACTTCTATTGGATGAAATGCACTAAAGTCAAACCTCATAATGTAGACCCTGTAAATGAATTCATATGATTTTTTTTCAAATTACAATGGCAAATACTTATTATATTTTTTAGAAGTCAAGAAATATAGAAAAGTACAGAAATGAAATGGCAAAATAATTCTCACATCAATTAGAAATATCCATCCTTAATATTAGGTGAACATCATCCTACACATATGAATTAGAACGTAAGACTTAAAAATTTTAAAA
This sequence comes from Cabassous unicinctus, assembly GCA_029593785.1. NCBI lineage: Eukaryota > Metazoa > Chordata > Mammalia > Cingulata > Chlamyphoridae > Cabassous > Cabassous unicinctus. The sequence goes on along the minus strand of JAQZBX010102847.1, from coordinate 2,943 downwards.
TGGATCTTGATAACTGCACTTAAGGTGGTTACATAAATGAACACCCTTGTTCTCAGGAAATGTACATGAACATATTACGTGGGGGAAAAATATACCAAGTGTAAGATAAGGATTATAATTAGTAGTAAGATTTTGACAATATTCTTTCATAATTTGTAATAAATGTCTCACAACAATGCAAGGTATTGATGGAGGGTTGATGTATGGGACCCCTGAATAATGTTATGAATGTTTGCTTTGTAAGTTCACAACTTTTACTATACACTTATTGTTTATGTATGTTCATGTATACATGATATGAAAATAATAATAAAAGAGGGTGGAAAATACTTTGGTTAGTAGTAATATTTTGAGGACGCTCTTTAATCATTAGTTCAAAATGTTTAACAGCAATGCAAGGTACTGATGGTAGGGTGAGGTATGAGAGCCCTGTATGATGTTATGTATGTTTGTTTTGTAAGTTCACAACCATTGCTATATACTTATTGTTTATGTATGTTCATGTATGAGTGATATACTTCAATAAAATTTTTTTGAAATGGAAAAAAAACACATATGAGGCATACAACAGCAGACTCGAAATGAGAGAAGAAAGAATAAGTGATACCAAAGATAGAACAACTATAATTGAAGAGGGAAAAGAACAGAGAGATAAAGAATGGAAAAAATTGAGCAGGCACTCAGAGACTTGAATGACAACACAAAATGCAACAACATACATGTCATGAGAGTTCCAAAAGGAGAAGAGAAGGGGGAAAGGGCAGAAAGAGTATTTGAGGAAATAATAGCTGAAAATTTCCCAATTCTCATAAAAGAAATGAACTTACATATCCAAGAAGAATAAACCCAAATAGACCTACTCCAAGGTACATACTATTCAGAATGCCAAATATCAAAGATAAAAAGAAAATTCTCAGAGCAGTAAGGGAGAAGTAAACCATCACATACAAGGGACATCCAGTAAGACAGCACAATTTCTCTTTAGAAACCATGGAGGAGAGAAGACAGTGGATTGATACAATTAGGATACTGAAAGAGAAAAACTGCCAGCTGAGAATTCTTCAGCCAGCAAAATTGTTCTTCAAATATGAAGGTGAGTATAAAATATTCACAAACAAACAGAAACTAAGAGAGTTTGAAAAAAAGAATCCACTTTTGTAGGAAATATTGAAAGAAGTCTTAGAACCTAAAAGATAAAGACAGGAGAGAGAGGCTTGGAGGAGAGTATAGAAGAAAGAATAGTAGAAAGGATAACCAAAAGACTAAAAAGTCAGAGAAAAATATGATATGACATGAAAACCAAAGAATCAAATGGAGGAAGTAAATAGTGCATTTACAGTAATGTCATTGAATGTGAACGGATTAACCTCCCCTAACAAAAGATACAGGCCGGCAGAATGGATAAAAAAACATGAGCCATCCATATGCAGCTCACAGAAACTCACCTTAGACCCAGGGATACAAACCAGCTGCAAGAGAAAGGTTGGAAAAAGATGCTCCACACGAATAAAAAAGAGCAGGGGTAGCTATACTAATATCAGACAAAACAAACTTTAAATTCAAAAAAGTTATAAGAGATACAGATGGCCATTATACATTAATAAAAGGGACACCCAATAGGGAGATATAAGTTATAAATATCTATGTACCTAACCAAGGGGCCCCAAAATACATAAGGCAAACTCTGGAAAAACTGAAGAGAGAAATAGACATCTCTACAATAATCATTGGAGACTTCAACACCACACTCACATCATTAGATAGAACTAGACAGAAGATCAACAAGGAAACAGAGAACTTGAACAATATGATAAATGAGTTACACCTAACAGATGTATACAGAATGCTGCATCCAAACTCAGCAGATTATACATTCTTCTCAAGTGCCCATGGATCTTTCTCCAGGATAGACCATATGTTAGGGTACAATGCAGCTCTCAATAAATATACAAAAGACTGAAATTATACAAAGCACCTTCTCAGATCATAATGGAATGAAACTGGAAATCAATAATAGACAAGAAAAAAGTAAATTCAGAAATGTGTGGAGGCTAAACACACTCCTAAATAGTCAGTGGGTCAAAGAAGAAATTGCAAGTGAAATCAGTAAATATATTGAGACAAATGAAAATGGGAACACAACTTATCAAAACTTATGGGATACAGCAAAGGCAGTCTTGAGAGGGAAATTTATAGCCTTAAATGCCTATATTAAAAAAGAAGAGCGCTAAATTTAAAGATTTAAATGAACAACTTTGGAAAGTAGAAAAAGAACAACAAACCAATCACAAAGTAAGCAGAAGGAAAGAAATAATAAAGATTAGAGCAGAAATAAATGAAATTGAGAACAAAAAAAACAATAGAGAAAATCAACAAAACCAAAAGCTGGTTCTTTGAGAATATCAATATAATTAACAATTCCCTACGTAGATAAACAAAGAAAAAAAAGAGAAAAGATGCAAATAAATACAATCAGAAATGAAAGGAAGGAAGTTACAACTGACCCCACAGAAATAAAAAGAATCATAAGAGGATATTATGAGAAACTGTATGCCAACAAACTAGACAACCTAGATGAAATGGACAGATTCCTAGAAACGCACAAACAACCTACACTGACACTACAAGAAATACAAGAACTTAACAAGCCAATCACATTTAAGGACATTGAATCCATCATCAAAAATCTTCCAGCAGGGAAGTGGGTGTGGCTCAGTGGATAGAGGCCCCGTTTACCATATGGGAGGCCCGGGTTCGCGTCCCCAGGCCTCCTTGTGAGGGCACGCCGGCCTGAGCAGTGCGGTGGGCTGATGCAGCAGGACCTCACGGCAGGAAGCGGGTGTGGCGCAATGGATAGAGCACCCGTTTACCATATGAGAGGCCCCGGGTTCGCTTCCCGGCACCTCCTTGTGAGGGCAGGCTGGCTCACGCGGCGCCGTGGGC
>JAQZBX010102846.1:0-11114 GCA_029593785.1 Cabassous unicinctus | reverse complement strand
AAAAAAAAATGAAGGAGAAGTTAACAGTAATATTTTAACATTCTTGCATCAATCGTAACAAAGGTACCACACCAATGTTAAGTGTCAATATGGGGGGGAGGGGAGATTATGGGAATATTGCATTTTTATTCTTAGAAAAATGTTATATGTCACAGAAACAACCAAATTTCCTTGTCAGTTACACTGTTTTACTCTGCAGCTTCTCTGAAAATACATGCAGCCAGCTGCAGTTCAAAGCTTCATCTTCAGAAGAAAAAAAGAAGAAAAACTTTACATGAGAAGCAAGGCAAGTATATAAATTAAATTCTACCTGGCAATTACCAGAACCCTGATAAGAAGGTAAAGGTGGGACATGGTCAGGTGTTTCAACAGACAGGGCCTTTTGAATATCTTGGATGTTATATAGCTACATACTTCTATGGGATATAAATGCATCCTTGTTGCCATAGGTATGTTTTCTGGATAGATAGAGGCCCTCACAGTAGCTAACAAAATATTAAACTTCCTTTCTGGGGAAGTACTGCTACTTTCTTGAATAAGATGGCCAAAAACTCTGATATATATAAGCCTTGCCTAATAAAAGAAAACAGGTTACTAAGCCAAGCCCTTGATCTCAATATTTGCACTTATGATCCTTATTCTTCTAATAATGAAACTAAGCCTAATTATAATTAATGCCTAAGACTTACCTCCTAAAATCCTCGTTGATACTCAAGTGTGTCCTCTCTCTAAGCTAAACTCTGCAAATAAATTTACTACATTCCCCCCAATGTGGGACATGACTCCCAGGGATGAGCCTGCCTGGCACTGAGGGATTAATACCAAGCATTGATCAGTGAAGCATTTGGAGAAAGACCTTGATCAAAAGGGGGAAATATTAAATAAAACAGAGTTTTTATGGCTAAGAGATTTCAAAGTTAGTCAGGAGGTCATTCCAGAGGTTATACTTATGCAGGTCTCAGCCAGACTTCACAAACTGCCATAGTAAAAAAAGCCTCAAGCAAAAGTGCTGTTGAGGGCCCCAGGAATGTTCATACACCATAGGCAAGCTACATGGCCACATGAAATCAACTCTGGGAATATATGAAAAGTTATTTCCCCAATATAACATAGTTATACTCATTTATAAATCCCTTAAACATGATTCTATTTTTATTTGAACCTATAAATTTCAGTTTACCTATTAAGAATATTTCTCAGAGACTTAAAGCCTTCAGATTATTCCTATGCCAGTTGAGCTCTAAAACCCAGCAGATATGTGGCCAGTTCCTACTCTCCAGTTCTTCGGGCCTGTCCTGGACAATTAATAAAGTGATGATGATGTATCAGCCCCATCACAAAAGCAAGGAGTATCTTCAACTGCAAGCAAAACAATTCCATGCTTATCTGCCCCGTAATATCTAGGTCCCTTCTCAGCCTGAGGCAGTCAAGAGTTTACATCGTCCCAAATCCCTCAAGATTGAGGAATGAATGAAAATGGGAGGGGGTGGGGAATGTGTGTAACCACTGACTAAAGCAGATTTATTGTTATTGTAGTTATTATCCTGTGTTAACTGAGTAACTTGTAACATTGATATAAAAATAAATTTTTAAGTAAAAAATAAGGGAAAGATGAAGACATTTCCAGATAAACAAAAGCTGAGGGAATTCCTCACCACTAGACTGGTCCTACAAGAGATGCTAAAGAGAATTCTGCAGGTTGACCAGAAAGGACAATAGATAATAGATCAAAGCTGAATAAAGAAAAAAGATCTGGTGAGGGTAATGGCATGGGTAAATATAAATGCCAGTATTATTATATTTTTGTTTGTAACTCAATTTTTACTTCCTAAAGTATCTAAAAGGCAAATACATAAAATGTAATGATAAATCAGTGGTTTGGGACCCAAAATGTATAAAGATGTAATTTATGACAAGAATTATATAAAGGTGAGGGGATGGAAGGATATAGGAACATATCCTAATACTAATATACTATTATACTATTGAAGTTAAGTTGGTATCAAAGCAAATGCAATTGTTAAAGATTTAGGATATTAAATTTAAGCCCTGTGGTAATGACAAAGAAAACATCAGAGAATATGTGTAGTAGTTTGGTATTATTTATGAATTCCAGAAATAGATATTGGATTATGTTTGTAAATTGGTCTGTTCCTCTGAGTGTATTAGATTGTATTAAATTCAGAGGTTTCACTTTTACTTGATGAAATAATGATTAAGGCTTTGATTGGACCCCATCAGTAGGACGTTGAGTCCCCACCCCCTTGGTGGGTAGGGACTCACAGAGAAAAGACATGGCAGAGGAGAGAGTTTGGAGTTTGGATGCTGGAGTTTTAATGCAGGAGCACTGGGAAGTAAATACACAGAGAAGTAGATACGTGAGGAAAGAGAGAAGTCTCCATTAGACATGGCAGAGGCACCGGGAAGACAGATGAGACTTATCCCAGCCTACAGGTGATATTGGAAGAAGCTGGGACTATGGAGCCTTAAGAGGAAGAGGAAGCCTGAACCTTTGCAGACATCGGCAGCCATCTTGCTCCAACACGAAGCAATAGACTTATGCTTTATGGCCTGATAAGCTTCTACCCCAAATAAATACCCTTTATAAAAACCAACAGATTTCTGGTATTTTGTATCAGTACCCCTTTGGCTGACTAATACAATGGCTTACAATATCCAAGTTCATAGAGACAGAAATTAGAGTTTAGATTGCCTGGGGAAGGAGGGTGGGCAGGAAGAATGGGGAGTCAATGCATAATGGGTGTGGGATTTCCGTTTTGGAGAGATGGGAAAGTTTTAGAAATGGAAGGTGGTGAGGGTTCTACAACATTGTGAAAGTGATGAATCCATTGAATGGCATGCTCAGTGGTGGTTGAGATGGGAAAGTTTATGTTACAGGTTCTCATAACTTAAAAAAAGAAAAAGAGCAATTAAAGGCAACTCAGTCCTGGATGGGATCTAGCAAGGGAGGAGAAAAGGCTCAAAAGGACTATTGGTACATAATGAAATATAGACTATAACCTTTATCAAAGCTGTATTTCTTGAACTTGATAACTGCACTTAAGGTGGTTATATAAGTGAATATCCTTGTTTTTAAGACATGTATATGGCAGTATTAAGTATTCAAGGAGCTTGATGTATACAACCTACACTTGAAGGTTCAGAAAATGGGTTGATAAACAAGTAGGTGGACAGATAGAATGATATGGCAAATGTGGAAAATGTTAAAACTGGTGGTTCTGGGTATCTGGGGGAGGGGTGCTGGGGGATGTTGGCTTTTTATATATAGGGTTTGTATTATTTTTGTAACTCTCCTTTAAGTTGGAAAGTATTTAAAAATAAAAAGTTTAAAAAAGAGAAAGATCTCAAATCAATAACCTAACCTCATACCCTGAGGAACTAGAAAAAGAAGAACCCAGTAAATTCAAAGTGAGCAGAAGGAAGGAAATAATAAACATCAGAACTAAGATACGTTGAATAGAGAATAGAAAAACAATAAAGAATATCAACAAAACCAAAAAGTGGTTATTTGAACAGTTCAATAAAATTGACAAACCTTTAGCTAGACTGACACGGGGATTAACTGTGTATTTAGGCAGTGTGACAGTTGGGCAGTTTGATGTAATTACGAATTCCAAAAATATAATTGGATCATGCTTGTAAACTGATCTGTTAATCTGGGCATGATTAAGTTATGATTAGGGTGTTGACTGGGCCACGTCAGCAGGGCGTTGAGCCCTACCCCTTGGTGGGTGGGGAATCAAATATAAAAGGCATGGCAAGAACACAGTTGAAGCAGTCTTTTGAGAAGCAGTTTTGATGTTGGAAAGAAGGCCCCAGGAGAAGAGAAGCGAGCCGTTCGCCTGATCGTCTACAGCTGACCTTGTGGAGGAACCAGGAGCTAAGCCCGGAGAGAAACGCAGCCCCGTGGAAGAGAGGAACCCCAGAAGCCTGAACACTGGCAAACGCCGGCAGCTGTCTTGCTCTAACACGTGGCAATGGACTGTGGTGAGAGAAGAAACTTAACACTTTATGACCTGGTATCTGTGGACTTCTACCCCAAACAAATACCCTTTATAAAGACCAACCCATTTTTGGTATTTCACATTAGCACCCCTTTGGCTGACTAATACAGGCAGAGAGCGATGAAAATGGGGAGTCAGGGAAGTTCCAATTTTGAGCTCAGCATAGAGTTTTCTTCCATTTGTGGAGGTGTAATGGAAAAAACCACAGTGATAAAACTTTGCTTCAATGTTGTAGAAACAGAAAATGGAGACTAAAATCATTTGCTTTTCTATCAGGTCCTTAAATCCAGCTAATGAGAGAATCTTTAGATTGGTAACATAAAAGCAAAACACTACTAATTTTGCTAGCAGTAATATTTTAAGAAAATGCACCAAAAAGCATAAATGCTGACTTTAAACTCAGGTCTTTTAGTTTTAACTTAATGTTTGAATGGCAAACACAATCACGATTCAGGGTATACAGTCAGAAGTTTATCTTCCACTTCCATCCTGCTGTCACCCAGTTTACTTCCCATAAGCACACCTGTCATTCATTTCATATATCTCATTCCTGTGATAATTTAGGCACATACAAATACATAAAACCATTCTTCCTCTCTATTTTTACAAACAAGGCACCATTCTGTAAACATTGCTCCTTGCATTTTCACTTATTACAGGTTGAAAATCTAGTACATAGATGGACTCCTCATTCTTCATTTGTGACTGCATAGTACCATGTTCCTTGGATGCAGCATAATTTATTTAATGAGTCCTTACTGAAGGACTTTCAGTTATTTCCAGTCCTTTGCTATTACAAACGATGCTACAATACCCCTTACAAAACCAGGCATCCTCAACAGGGGCAAAAGTGGTTCTTGGGAGGGGCGAGAAAAGGTTACTCTTTTTTGAAATAAAACACAGATGTATATACAGGACATAATATACAGTGCATAAATATATGGTATATCTCTGGTATTAAAATCTCACAAAGGGGAGGCGATGGGGGTGGTGGTGTCTCCAACGGTTCCTAAAGTTGGCAAATACTGCTTTAGCCCAGTTACCACTTTCAGGGGCACACAGCTCGCTGGGACTGGCTGGGCTCGGCAGATCCGCCCCCTGGCGGCCGTGCACGTTGATGCTGGGACCAAGTGGGGACTGTGGGAGAGAGAGTGCACGGCGCCCGCCGCAGACCTCTCTGCAGTCTGCAGTCTCGAGCCCGCGGCGTCCGCGCCAGGGGTGGTCTCTTCACCAGGCGCGCCGACCCCGCCAGCCTCCCTTAGATTCTGCTCTCGGTGTCTGGAGCAGGACAGGAAATGAAGGCGTGAACAGAGTTTCCAATGACAGTCTGGCCTGTTCCTCGACGTATTCAGAAACATTTGAAGTATTAACAGCTTTCTCTTGGCTTTAGAGTTTCTAGACTTTGACAGTCTATGAGAAAAAGATGAATGGGGGGTGGGGGGCGGGGAGGTTATTTTCGGACCTTCTCTAGTTAAGAGCCAATGGCCACACAAGACAATTAGCATTTTATCCACTGAAGATTTATGGGGTCACACGCAGGATCTTTTGCAGAACCCTCTCTGTCACCCACACAAGGACCAGGCAGCCCCTTCCCTCGCCGCACCAGGCCGCTCCCTTTCACGGCCCATCAGCCTGATTTCCTGCTGCCACGTTGTCGCCTGCCCGCGCCCCGCGCCCCCTGGGATGAACCGCGCTCCTGCCTCTGCGTGGAGAGGGCACTTTCTGGTCTCGTTGTTGCTCCCGGGCAGCGCCAGCTTCCGGGCCTGGCCTGCGGGCAGGCTCGCTCGGGGCACGAGAGGCAAGACCGTGTCACCGAAACGCTAAGACAGCCCTTGAAATACAACCAGATGTGGGAAACGGCATTCCTAAGAATTCCTTTCGGGGAGAATACTCCGTGTATTAACAGGCAGGCATCTTCGGTTAGACTCTTTCAGGTGGGGGACGGAGGGGGAGGGGGAAGGGGAGGGAAGCGACCCCTCACCCATCCAAGGGGGCGCTCGCCAGCAGCCTGCTGGAGGAACCCGGGTCCTGTTAGCTTCAGAGATGTGCAAATTCAAGGCTAGCTAGCCCTGACAGGCTCAGGGGCAGAGGAGAGGCCTCTCATGGTCACCGCCTCCACCTTGCACTATGTTCTCTAGATGGATCTGAACACATATCTAAAGAATATGCGTTTGAAACATCTCAGTTATTAACCTTCCCAGGGCATCCATGGGTCTTGATGCAGCCCGGATCTGTTTCATATATTCTTAGATATCCTTTTTGGTTTGTTGAAAACATACATTTAAAAAGATAATCTTCTAATTATCACTCAACTCCCAGAAGCCATAAAGGATAATATTTATTGACAAATTGGACCCCTGGCTTAGTTTGCCAGGGCTGTCATAACAAACTACCATAAACTGGATGGCTTAAAACAACAAAACTTTATTGTCTCACAGCTCTGGAGACTAGAAGTCCAAAACTGAGGACTGCACTCAATTGCAAGGGCTGCACTGCCTCTGAAGTCTGTAGGGAAGAATCTGATCCAGCTCCTCTCCTGGCTTCTGGCGGTGGCTGGCAATTCCTGGCGTTCTTGGGTTGTGGCACGGCTCAGGCTCTGCCTCTCCCCTCTGTCTGTCTGTCTGTTCTCTCCCCTTGTTACAAGGACACCAGTCATTCTGGATTAAAGGACCACATGACTCCAGTATGACCTCATTTAAACTTGTCCAATTTCGTCCGTAAAGACCCTATTTCCAAATAAGTTCACATTCTGAGGTACTGAGAATTAGGACTTCAGTAGATCTTGTTGGGGAACACAATTCAATCCATAACGACTACATAACAAAGAAAGTATACATCACAAGACCTACGATGATGAAGTTAAAATAGCAAACAGCAAACTGGGAAAACACAGCTCATTTCACAGGAAGAGATTCATTTTCCTAAGACTTAAAAGCTAATCAAAATTAATAAGGATCAACAATCTAATAGGAAAAGTGAGCAAACAACACCATTCAACCGTTTACAGAAAAAGAAATGCATATGACTTCAATACCTCAAAGATGATTAACCTCACTCATAAAAGAAATGCAAATTAAAATAACACGGTCTTTGGGCCTCCTCTTTGGGAAAATGGGATCATCTTATACAGCAGACATTCTGTGGTTTCTGCAGCTGAAGACACTTTGTACTCTGTCAGTTTCCCACATTGAGTACCTGCTTCTGTCTGAGTCTAAGCTTAGGTGTGTGGAGGGAGCAAGATAGGAAGATGGGAGATGGGGAGGCCTGGATGGGCCTCTGGGAATGGATACAAAGCTTGCAGATCTTTTTCCTCCTGTCATTGCATTCCACAACCATGTGTATGGGATGGCTCCTCTGGTCAACATCAACCAACATTTGTCCTTGGCTACCCCAGTGGTTAAAAAATAAGACAAACCAAAACTCAAAAAGGAACATGAGAGGTGTCATGAAGGAGCCAAATGGAGGTCCAGATGATCAATGCAATGAGCTCAGAGGATGGAAAAATGACTATGGGTTGGAGGGGCCAGGGAACATATTCAGTGTACCCCTAAATCCAGGTAAGATGCAGGTGCAGGGGGATCTTGGTTCCAGAAGCTGTATTTGCTAAGGATCCAACCTTGTTTCAGGCTCATTCCTGGAAACAACTCACCATGAGTTAGTAGACAGAGCACAAAGATGTATTCTAAAGACAATGGGCTACAGAGAGAAGAGGAGACAAATTTAAGTTCAGCCTGGGGTCTGCACCTTAGACTATGTCCCTATGTCCCTTGATGTAGGCTTCATGCAAGAGTCTAAGGGGCAAACAATAAAACAAAAAGAGCTACCTCATTACCATCTCTTTCCAGTATGGCGAGTACATGGTGATGATACCTTGGAGCCAGTTTAATACAATGGACACTTATAGTTTCCTAGGCTGCTAAAAGCAGATCCCATAAAATAGATTGTCTTTAAACGATGGCAATTTATTAGCTTACAGTTTTGAGGTCAAGAAAAATGTCCAAATCAAGGCATCATCAAGGTGATGCTTTCTTCCTGAAGACAGGCTGCTGGCGATCCTTGGGTCCTCTGCCACATGGCAAGACACATGACAGTGCCTGCTGGTCTCTCCCTTCTCTTCCAGGTTTCACTGCTTTCAGCTTCTTGCTTCTGTGGCTTCTCTCTCCCTCTTATTGTATTCATCCCATTTATAAAGGATTCCAGCAAGAGGATTAAGACCCATCCTGAATGATGTGGATCACACCTTGTCATAGTTTGCTAAAAGCTTCTGGGAGCAATATACCAGAAATAGGTTGGCTTTTATAATGGGAATTTATTAGGTTAAAAGCTTACACTTCCGAGGCTCTGAAAACATCCAAATCAAGGCATCACCAAAGATGCTCACTCACTGAAGGTCGGCTGCTGGCCATCCTGGACTCCAGCCACGTGGCAAGATGGTTTTGCTGGTCTTGGTCTCTGCCTCCTCTTCCAGGCTTACTTCTTTCTGGAGCTCAGCTGTGGGCAATCAGGCACATGGCTCATCTCTCACCTCTCCTGTGGGCCTCTTCTCTTTCAACTTCTCAGGGTTTCTGGGTCTCTGCTGCTTTTTCTCTCTGTGCATCTCTGCCTTTAGTCCTCTGTTTATGAAGGATGCCATCAAGAGGACCAAGACCCACCCTGGGTCACACCTCACTGAAGCAATCCAAAGGCCCCCAATTGAATCCAATCCAATCAAAGGGTCCTACACCCACAGGAATGGATTAGCTCCAAGAGCATGATCTTTTCTGGGGTCTACAATAATCTTCAAACTATTATACACCTTAACTGAAGTAGCATCACTAAAAGATCCTATTTGCAGTGGGTCCACACTTTAAGAACATGCTTTTCTGAGGTACATACAATTCCAAACCACCACAGGCACTATTGGACTGAGTACATTCCCCACTGGGGGTCTGCAGAGGACTGTGGGAAAGGGGAAGATACATTGTATTAGGTCGATCACACAAGAGAAATATCACACACTGGAGACATTACTCTAGTTCACAGGAGATTCTAAGACCATGTCTGAAACTGCTTGCAGACTCCAAAAACTAACTGGGAGGAATTTGAGAGCGGTCCAATGTTCTTAGTGTGGTTGGAACTGGAGCCAAAGAAATAGCCTTTTTGCAACTGTCAATGTGATATTATTTTTACCTCTAGCATGGTGATGTCTGGAGAAACTCAGGATTGGCTAGGTGGGAAAGGAGAGAAAAATAAAGAAGGGGCCAGGTTGTTAAATTTTGAGTAGCAAGCTTGGGGAGGATTTTATCTTGTAATGATGAGTCTCGGAGGGCTCTTGGGCAGAGAAAATGCATGTTGTAAGTTGTTTTATGAAAATCAGTCTGGTATACAGGGGAGATCAGATGGGCATGGGAGCAGAGATGGCATGGAGCCTGTTACTTAGGTGTGATGTGACTGGAAGGTCTAAATCCAGGTGGTAACCACAGAAATGAAGAAGGTGGGGGACCTGAGACAGAGCGCAGAGGAAGCTTCTGTTTTTAGATGGAAATATTCGCTCTGCCTACAACCCCTGCCTCCCTTTTTGCCTGGTTCACTCCAACTTGTCCTCTGCCTCCGACAGTACTCTGGCTCCTCTTTCAGGAAGTTTCCCCTTCAGCAGCCAGAAGGGTAGGGCCCGCTCTGCACCCTGTCCTGGGCATCCGTCCAGCACAGCTCTTACCTACTGTGTCAAAAGTGTGGTCTGATCTGTCCTCTCTCTAGGGGCAACAAGCCTGATTCTTCATTTCTATATTGTGTGCCCAGCACGCATATTGATTGTACTTAGGGGCTAGAAAAGAGGAAGAAGTCTATAATGACTTTATCTGAGGAAAAAACCCACCGAAATAAACAAACATAGATTCCAGCTGTTCTTCACTTCTCTTTCTTTCCTTCCTTCCTCCTCATCCCCTCCCTTTCCCTCCCCTCTCCTTCCCTTCCTTCTATCCATCCATCATAGCTTTTCCTCATGTCATCTTAAAAAAATTAAAAGTAGTACTGATGTTTACACAGCATAGGTGTAGGGCAATATTTCTCAACTTTTAAAAATTATCATCCCCTTAAGGATCCTTATCAGACTTTTTCACCCTAATTAAATTAAGATTTAATACCACGGATATACTGCATATTTATGTAATGTGGCCCTTTCTTCAACGGGTCACAAACCATGGCAATATCTGACTTTTGTGCCCCTGCCCTAAGAATCGATTTCCTTGTCCTTGGGGGTCGTATCACCTCTATTGAGAATGCTTGGTGTGAGGTGACTGAAGTATTTTGGGAGGTAGGGGACAGATGACCTGCCTATAGTGGAGGTATTCACTCTTCGGGGATACTTAAGCTAGAAAGCCTTGTGTACATTGGTAATCGAGTGTACTCTTTGAAGTTCCATAATGTTTCCAGCAGTTAAAATGATTTTTGCTCTGGAAAGCTGTGGCACATTTCTCCTCAGATCGCCGCTAGCCCCCAGAAAAGACTCAGAAATAGCCATTTGGTGCCCTCTAGTGGAAGTTGTGGTAACTATAAATCATACTTGGTATTTGCAAATTTAAAACAATTAGGTATGTGACGCATAAGATAAAAATTAAACAAGAAAGGATCTTGGAGCATCTATACTATTCGCCACTACATTTTTCTGTTAACCCTCAAGAGAAATGATGAATGGCAGAGTAAGAGGAGACCGCTTGCTTTGGGATTGGAGGTGTCCTCTGCCCTGCCCTTCTCTTTACATAAACAAACTAAGCCTGGAAGGAGGCCAGCTGGAGGAGGGGCTAGAAAGAACAAAGCTTTGTATCTCTCCCAGACACGAAGTCCTAAGAAAGGAGTGAGGTGTTTACAGTAATGAAAAGACATTGCAAACTTTTAAATTTTTAATAGTATTTTGGCCAGAGTTTCATACTTGGAAAGACTTTTGAAGGAAAAAAAAAACAAACAAAAAAAAACAAGCAAAACCATCCTCCAACTATATTCCTTGAAAATTTTTGATCATTTTGTTCTCATAACAGTATTAACCTATGAGATGAAGAACCGTTTGGAGAGGCCCATTTCCCATATAACTTTATACACATTGTGGCAGTTTGA
>JAQZBX010102845.1:0-11112 GCA_029593785.1 Cabassous unicinctus | reverse complement strand
TGACAGATACAGGTCAAAAGGATTTTCTAAATATAGTTCTCCAAAGAAAGAATAAGAGTTCCCCAGAAAAGAAAAATTCTACATCTGAGGCAGAAAGATGAGTCCATAGAATCTTGTAGTGCTGGAAATTAAGAAATGCTAAAAATTGGAGAGGAGGATTGGTTGCATTTCAAAACTACACAGGAGCCAACCCAAATATCAGCCCATGGCTAAAACCAGAACAATTTGGGCAACAAAATAAATTGGTTATAATCCAAAGAATGATATAATATCTATGAGTCCATTCTGATAGAAACATATAATTGAAAAAACAAATAAATGGAAAAGAAGGACAAGTCTTCCTTAAGAAGAATTCCAAATGGCAAATGAAAAAAGTGAGGAAAATAATAAGTAGAACCTTTAGAATATCACAGCAATAATTGCTGATGACAAAGTCAAGGTGAATGTTAATATTTGTGCACAAAACTTCAAGGAGAAATAGAATATGCACATAGCCTCAAAATATCTTCTGCAAAATATTTATTACTGTGGTGGTTTTAACAAATGCCCACAAGTTCTTTGATATTCCTTCCTCCAGCAGATGGAAATAGTTTCTCCTCCCCATAAATAAGAACCATAGAGGATGGAAAGATAATAGTAACTTTATAGTTAGCACTTTAGCCAAGCAATCATAGTTCACTTTACCAATATTGACATGTTGATATTATGTGTATCCTGATAGGATGTGATGAGTAGGGCACTTACCTATATGGTATTCTTCCCCCAAACCCATAAACCTAGCCTATTCGTGAGAAAATAGCAGGTAAACCAAATCTGAGAAGACGTTCTACAAAATTCATGAAACATGCTTTCCAAAAATGTCAAGGTCATACAAAACAAGAACAGTCTGAGAAACTGTCACAGATCAGAGGAAACTGAAGAGGCATGCTAACTGACTGCAGTGGATCCTGGAACAGAAAAAGGACATTAGTGGAAAAGCTGGTGCCACCCTAATAGTGTCGCACAAATGAGAATTCCTTCAATTTGATAAAGGTACCATATTTATGAAGGAGACCAACATTTTAAAAAAGCTGGGTGAAGGGTATGGAGAACACTCTGTACTATCTTTACAATTATCCTGTAAATTGAAAAAATCTATGAAATAAAAAGTTTAAAAAATTGACAATAAAAAAAGGTGTTTGATATAGGTCTGTCTCCTTAACCATTTTTCATCAAATAGCTACAATAATAGCTCCACAAACACTCTTTCACACACACATGCAACACATACACACACATGCACAGCACACAGAGAAATAGCAAATCCTTCCTCTTTTCAACACGATAGAAGCTATCCTAGCCAATTCAATGAGACAAAAATATCTAGGGATATATATTGATTTTTCAAAAGAAAAGAAAATTCCCTTCATTTTTAGATGTAAATATAACAAATGATGAGAAAGATCTCAGAAGGAAAAAATTATAATATGATTAAAGGGCATAGAAGAAAAGCAAAAAAAAAAGAAAAATATATACATACTGCCTATTAAATAATGTGTCAGTTATCATCAAATTGACCTATGATTTTAAGGTAAAATGACAAAATATTTTTGGAACTAACACAACTTTAAAAATTAATATAGAAACAAAATACAAGTATAGAAAAGAAATCATAGAACACAACCATGTGGAGGAGGAATTTGACCTAGGTGATTACAAGAATAATTGTGAAGTTATATTACACATTTAAAACAAGTAGAATTTCACAGAAGAAAAAAATGTTACTAGAAAGGGAAGCCCCCCAAAATGCATTCATAAATGTGAACCTGAATATGGTAAATGATGGGATGTTCAATGAAAAGTTCTGGAATTTTTAGCTTTCCAAAAGGATAAAAATGATAATGATGTTGATAATGATGATACTAATAATGTCACACTTTTTATAGAAGAAATAAATTATAGACACATTAATGCTCATACTATAAAAATCAAAAACTTAAACTTTAATAAGGTACAATAATGTCTCTGGCCATGGGTAAAGAAGTTTTCTTGCAAAAAAACACAAAATGCATAAAGCATGATGAAAAAGTTAGTAACTATGACCACAACAAGTGTTAAAATAAAGCAAAAATGGAATGGGAAAAAATATTTGCAACAAATATCATTTTAAATAATATAATTAAACTTCATGTGTTCATGAGACATCAAATTCCATATATAGTTTAAATTTCAGGTGTGATTAGATTTCTATTTTCTAAAAATATCTTGTGTTACCTTCAGCTTAATACTTAGGCTGGCTTCTCTCAAGGCCTCCAGTATCTACTCATTAGTTGTATCTGAATTTACAAATATGATGAGAGGGAAGGTCACATTTCAGATTTGTTAAAAAAAAGTGCCCACCTTGAGGACATTTCTACAACTGAATAGAGGCCCAGTCCAGGAATCCGGGTCCAAGCCCATGGGATAACACAATCATGAATGGCGTTGTCCTAATGGATTGAGACCTCTAGGGCATATGCCTGGAGCTCAGGGTGAGGCTAACTCCACCCAAACCTCAAAGTTGCCATCAATTTGGGATAGGTAGAATGGATATTGGAGAGGCAATCACAACGTCCATGACAGGCTAATATGTTTGATGAAAGTTTTTTAGTAGATACCTTGGAGAAATACAAAGAAAGATTTTTTTAAATGTATAGCATAATAGGAGGAGAAAGTAGAATTAAATAAGCAATAAGAAAAAAGGTTAATATAAATACTTTTCCTTCTGATGAAGTCTATATACATCCATCATTTGCTTGGTTTAATGCATCATATTCCTAATCAACCATCTTCTCTCCATTTCCCCCTTCCAATGCACTCTACCTTGCCACCACAATGATATCTCTACATTGCAAATAAGTACATGGCCTGTCCTTACTTATCCAGTACTGTGCTTATCCAGGGGATGTAGGATGGAATGTGTGGCTTTTGCCAATTTTTGTTACTATGGCCAATTTTAAGCTACCGAAACGATGTTGCCTTGCACACAAGAGTCCTGAAAATATACCAATCAGCTGTAACAAGCCAACGCAAGCCAGCTCCAGCACATGACAGCATAGGCTTTCAATTGCTCCCTGCACTCACAAGGTTGCCTGTTTTGTAATGTCCTATGATGTATGCCCTTCATCCCTCTCCAAATGACGTCTTGCCATCTGCCCCCCACACACACCAAAGTTAGACACACTACACTCTCTTGGTAGTTCCCTAAATATCCCCAATTCTCCCTAGTTTCGAGGCTTTACATGTGCCCCCAGCCCTTCTTTTTCCCTTTGTCTTGCTAACTCCCAGCTGTCTTTAAGATCTGAGTTTAGAGAAAACTTCTTCTGAGAAACTAAAACTGACCTCCTCTTTAAACCTGGATTAGAAACTTTTCCTATGTGCCCTTCCCAAATTTCCTATACTTCTCCTATCATAGCGTTTTATTGCTCCATATTTTTATTCAATGTTTCTCTAGGTCTATGTTGCTCACTTTGAGCAACTTGAAGGCAAAGACTCAGCAGCATTCTCTATTGCATGCCCAGCTTCCTGCACAGCACAGGCTTTAGGAGACACTCTTTGAATGACTGTTCAACGAATTCTGAAATGAATAAATACATGATGGAATTAATATTGTTAGAGAATGCATCTGGTGATAAATGGGGCTCAAACCATACCCTGAATGAGAGAGGACAGGAACTTTTGCACCTGTGCTAAGCGAGGATTATTGTGGATGAAGAGGGAGAAAATTAATTTATATATCAGAAACGTATGCACTTTAGCAGGATATTTGTAAATCAGGAACTGAGCTATATCAGGAGTTTTAGCAGCAAATTGCCACCTTGAAAAGGTGATCACTGAAGTCATTGGAGGGTATGAAAGGGGCTACAATGGAAGTGTGAGTTCCTGCCATATCTTTCAGTGCATCTGACCGTGACCCTATCTCAGGTTTAATAACAGCACAAGACTATCAGCATCGTGATAATTTATGGTGCTGTTTCACACTGACTTTATTTTCATTTTTCTCTCCTAACAACTGATGAGGCAGTTGCTATTATTACACCTTGTTACAGAGGTGCTAAAAATAGGACAGAGAGATGAAGTAACTTGCCCAAGTTCACCATGGCAATAAATAACTGCATCAGAATTTGAACAAGATCAGTTGGATTCTAAAGCCTGTGTTCTTAACTCCTCTGCTTTATGGTTTCTCGTTGTCCCTTGAGGAATAAATGTTAATCTTTCTCTCAAAGTCCCCAACCTAAATCCCCATGTGTGCTTTAGAGTATGCATAGAGCAGCTGGGATTGAAATAAAAACTGAGGCACAACCCTTTCCTCAAATATAGTGAAATTTTATCTCAATGATGATGGTGCTGGCTTTTATTTAACAGTTTTTTCAGTGCTGATGTCAGCTGAAGTCAAAAACATTTTCCTGTAATGAAAGAAAAAAAATATCTGAATCGTTTTTTCCCCCACTGTGTGGTTGGAAGTTGCATATTAAAGAGAATACTTGAAATGGGGATTATACTACCTGCCTTCCTTCAACCTCTAAAGGTAGCGGAAGAGGTGGGTAAGAAGAAAAAGAACCAATTTAGGGAACAACTTTGGAGTAGTGGTCACAGAAGTTACAGAAAGTGAGAATTCCTAAAAAACATATTTGTCCTTCCAAACCCAAAAGAACACATTGATGGGATTTGTAGTCAGAGCAGAGAGGATGGCGTCAAATGCCCAAGTTTCTAATGATTGGTGCCACAATAGAGAGATTGTGTTTCATGGGTTTTTATTCTCCTGAGTTCTGGGATGAAGCTTGCATTCACTGGAGATACGAGGCTGAATATCCTTCCTTCCTCTCAGAATTACTTCCACCAGGAGACATTCCCGATTCCACAGAATTGGGAGGCGAGGAAATTTCCTGGAAAGTACAACAAAATCAAATTCCAAGCAGGGCATCTCCTTTCTCTCCTCCGTTTCCTTCCTATTATCATCATGATCGTCATCAATAATATGAACCGACTGATTATTAGTGTGCTAAACAACATATACACATACGAGCATCATACCCACACAAGCACACACACACGGATTGCTCACAACAAACATCAGAAGAGAGTTATATACAATCATTATTATCCTCATTTTCAGTTGAGATCCCTAAAATCTAGAATTTGTGATTTTCCTGGGCCACACAGCTAGAACATTTATGAGACAATAATTAAACTTAATTATTTCTGTATTCAAAATGTATGCTCAAAATATTATGTGCACTATTTCCTCTTACATGATCACATTGGAATTCTTTTCCAGCCTTCATTCCAACTCTAGCAGTCATACTATCTCTAACTCCAGGAACCCCACAACTCATTACCACATAAAAGTTTCCTTCCAGTTCCATGAGTCAGGAGACAAGCCAAACCCAGAAGGAGGTTTGCAGACCATGTGAATTATTCGTTATTTTAATTAACTCACCTCTCTTGAATTGCAGCAGTTTGTCTTGCACCACATGGCTGAGATAAAGATGTTTATGCACATTTCCAGCAGGGAGAGGATCAGCATTAGAGACACAAGGCCCTGGGATATAAGGCATCGTATCAAACCCGGTGGAAACATCCAGGGGAAAAAAATATAAGCAGAAAACCAGACAATATCTCCCTCCCCTAAAACCTGATGAAAATATGAGTGTAAGATACAAACTCACTACAAAGCTCCAGAAGGGACATGATTCTAGACTAACAACATGGAAAGATCTTCCCTGGAGAAAGAGAAAAACCTACAGCATATCAATATCAACCCATGCGAAGTAGTTATTGAAGGAAGAAGTTGAAGACACAAAATTCTAGAACCGTCACTAATATCCACCAATTTGAAGAGCAGTAAACTAAGAAGATGAGTGGGCAGACCAAGGAAATGGGAGGAAAAAAAATGACTCCTCCACCATTTTGTTATTAGTATTTCATAGATATTTAGGCATTTGCACCACCTCTAGAACCTAAAATCCTCAGGCCAAAAACTTAAACAGGCAAAAAAAATTGTTACTGGACTAGGGATCCTTCTATTATGATTGGGACAACTAGAAGCAAATACAAAATTTCTCTAGAGGGAAAATATCACAAATTCCATAGAAAAATCAAACCCAGATAAAGTTAAACTTAGCTAAGAATACGATACAGAAAATAAGGAAGATATCTTCTATGAGAAGAATTAGCAAACAGATGGATCAGTAGTAAGTCAGCAATTGTGGGTGAACCAGACAACTTTGGAGGGAAATATTAATTTCTAACTTGACTCCAGAAGAAGTAGAAAAACTAAACACAAATTTAAAAAAAAGAGGATGCATTCTTAAAGAGGTGCATTTTAAAAACACCATAAATTCAAATGTGAAGTCATTCAAAACTTCGTGAGCTATTATTTGAAATTTCTAGACCACAGAGAAAGTTGTAAATCTCCCAAGTTAGTTCTATTAAGCAATGAGATGTGAGAAAAGAAAAAAATGAAGTTTAATCTCCCCAGGTACTATAATAATAATAGTAACAATAGTAGTAGTAGTAATAATAATAATAATATAACATGATGTGCTAAGCACTGTTTTGATTGCTTAACAAATAATAATTTATTTAATATTTACACCAAGCCTGTGAGATGGGTACATTTTTATCCTCATTTCAAAGATGAGAAAATTGAAACACAGAGAAGTTTTTAATTTGCCCATGGTCACATAGCTAATAAGTGGCAAAGCCAAGATTCAAATCAAGACAGCATAGTATCTATCATTTTTTCTGTATGTTTTGGAGTTTTTGAAATATTTGACAGTTAAACATGATTTTTAAAAACTTACCGTTGATGAGGAGCCCATGAAAATGCATAAGTCCGGTGATTGTGAGAACTGACAACTCTTGAAAGACAGGCTATTAATTACTAAATTTATTAAGAGACAAACAATCCCAGCTAGTGCAATTGGAGCACTGGCAATGTTCATCTCAAAACTGGTTTTCATCTAAAAAAAGTAAGAATTTCAATGAATATATGCAGCCAACACTGCATTCCCTCTGCTACAATTCATTTAAACAAATATCAATCGAATGTTGTTTACACACCTATCAATATTCTAGATGCTGGGCAAACATTGATGAGCAAACAAAGATCCCACCCTCATGGAGCTTACCTTCTAGCAGCAAAGGCAAAGACACAAACACAATTAGAAGTTAAATATATAGTATTTTTCAAAATTATTAAGTTCTATGGGATAATAGAGTAGGGTAATAAGGATCTGGGATCCTGGATAGAAATGGAGGTTTGTGGTACTAAATATGCACGACATTTTGGAAGAGACAAAAAGAATTGAGGGGTAAGTCATGAAAACATCTAAGGAAAATTCCTTGCCGTCAAAAAAACACTCAGTTCAAAGCTCCAAAGCCAGTGTCCAAGGTATGTTTTAGGAAAAGCCTGGGAGCCAAGGTATCTGGAGGAAAAAGGCCAAAGTAGACAACATTATGAAACGAAGACAGAGTTGACAGAGATCTAAATCATGTGGGTCCTCTGGGTCACGAAAAGGCCTTTGGTTCTTACTCTGAGGAAAATGCTGAGCCACTGGAGGATTTTTAGCAAGGGGGTAATTATAATTAGATTTATATTTTAAAGGGATCACTCTGATGGCTCCATTAAGACTATTCTAGAGAGGGCCAGGATGAAATCAAAGCACCCAGTTAGGAAAGATTATGGTAGGCTGGATGAGGGTGTTATTGGTTATCAGTGGAGATAAGAAAAGGTCAAATTCAGATATACCTGAAGGTAGAGGCAATAGATTTGGTGACAAATTGGATGTAGGATTATAAAAGAAAGACAAATAGGGGATAGTTCTGAATTTTTTGTTTATATTTTGTTTTGTTTTGTTTTAATCTGGAAGGATGAAGTTCTCATCTGACATGAAGATGACTCTGGATGGAGAAGGTTTGAGGAGGAAGATTGGGAGTTGAGTTTTAGACCTTTAGATATCCATGTAGAAGCAGTTAGATATGCCAGTCTGATTCTTAGGGTACAGAGCTAGGCTGGAAATATTCATTTCAGAGTTGTGGGTGTATCGAGGTTATTTGAAGCCATGAGAATGTATGACATCACCAAAGGAGTGAGTATAGATTGAGCATAACGGGTGGCAAAGAACTGAACTCTTGGGCATGCCAACATTAAAAGATCAGGGAGAAGAGGCATCAGGAAAGGGGGCTGAGAAGGAGAAACTAGAAATATATGAAGAAACACAGTTAACTGAGGTGGCCTGGAAGCCAAGTGAAGAATGATTGGAAGGAGAAGTGAATGATTCACTGAGCTCAATGCTGCTTCTAGGTCAAGTTAGATAAGGATCAAGAACTGACCACCATGTTAATAATGCAGAATCCTTCAGCAACCTTAGAGAGCAGTTACAGTGGTGTGGCAGAGAGGAAAATAAAGCCTGATCTGAGTAGGTTAATTGAAAAAATGGAAAGAGAGGAATTTGAGGAAGTGTGAACAACTCTTTTAAGGAGTATTTCTGCAAAAGGAAAAATAAAGTGTGCCTGTAGCTAGCAGGGGAAAATAAGGTCAAGATAAAAAAATATCTTCTTTAAGGTGAGAGCAGTAATTGAATGCTTATATGCTGACTAAAATGATCTTGTAGAGAGGAACAAATTGGAGCAATATGGGAAAACGGAATGGAATCTAGTGCACAAGTAGACGGATTGGCTTTAAAGAGAATTACAGAGGTCATCTACTGTAAGCAGTTAGAAGGAAAAATATCTTGATACAGATCTAGTCCTGGGCAAGATGTTATAGTGGAGGTCTGAAAATTCTCTTTTGATGGCTTCAGTTTTCTCAGAGTAGGAAGCAAGATCATCAATAGAGAGTGAGGATGAGAGAAAAGGGATTGGTGTTTGAGGATAGAATATAAAGTGTGAAACAGTCACCTATGGAGGAGGGAAAGTGAATGAACTATATAAGTGGAGTATAATGATTGAATCATTTAGTGGGAACAGAATACCTGGCATATAGTAGGGACTTAGTAGTTGTTTAACAAATGATTAAATAAATAGAATTTTAGAATTTTTGGTTTTCACTTATGGAACTAGTTTGGGAGAACCTTTTCTCAAAATAACTAGGATTAGACAAACTTGATAAATACACAAAGAACAAGAAACCTTTGTCTAGGCTTCAGATCCATCGATTATGGAGAGTGACCAACTCAGGCTTGCATAATCATAATCAGGATGGTTTTCTGATGTTCTCCATATTTTCTCTACCTACTATCTTAATGCCCTAATAAAATAAAATCAAATTAATTTCCTTATAGCTTACATGAGACTCAGTGTCTCACTTTGATTCACCAACCTGTACTCTGCTACTATTAATGAATACTTTATTTCCAGAATCATGGTCAGAGAAAGAGAAGAAGAACTTCCACTTACCAACTTTCTTGTGGATTTTCTTCCTGCTGCAATAGACAAGGATCCTGAACTAATAAACTGTTGAAAACAGGAAGTGAAGAAGATAAAGGGTTATTTGCGCAACCATTTTCTTCTTGTCCCACCCTTGATTAGCAAATATCTAGCAATAGTCATACAATACCTCATTTTTCATTCACATTCTAAAATACAAAATTATTCTTGATGTTGCTCATCTTTTTATATGACTAAAACTTTAAATTAGGTTACATTTTGAGTAAATTTATGATCTTTTTTTCAAGGTCTGGTCTTTTACAGGTTTATGTGAACATACATACTTTAAAAACATATCATTTAAACATATATTTAAATACATTTGAATGTGATATATCTTTATGCTTATATTTATATTAAATATAAATATTACACATATATGTCTATGTCATTCTCATATAAGCGTCAGAGAAGCATCTGGTTAGGCTAGATGTTCTAAAAGAGTTTTTACAAATCTAAGTGTCTATGTTTATAGACCCTCTAATTACGAAAGTATTACTTTGATAGACTTGAATTTTGATAAATTGAATCCTCTACACATTTATGATTTTCTCAAAACCTTATCCTGCATTTTACCTCATAAATCTCATGACTCTTTATTAAGTCACTGCAGTGGACTGAGAGCCAAGATGCCAAAATGATGGAGAGCAAAGACTTGAACGTGAGAAGCACTTACTGAATTCTTGCTGATGAACATGAAGGAAAGGACCTGAAATTATGTTTCAAGCATGAAAAGGTCCTTCACAGGATCCTCCTGAGCCACCTTAGCTTTGTGATTAAGAGCATCAACTCTGTGTCCTGATCCCAGATTCATCACTTTCTCAATCTGTACCCTTGGACAAATTACTAAACCCCTCTTTGCCTCAGTTTTTCTCCTATAAAATGAAGACACTCATATCCCCATGTTACTATTACCTATCTTATATCTATGTAGGGATAAAAATGATTTATGAAGGACTTAGATATGTGTCCAGTATGCAGAAAGCACTCATAAAAGTTATTAACAATAGTAAGGTTTTTTAATATATTTTTTCCCACTTAATTTCACAATGACCCACAATGACCCAAAGAATTATCTCTATCATCCTGGAGAGGAAACTGAAAGGTAAGTTTTCAAATATGTTTTTTCCAAAGTCACAGTTTAAAAGGATTAGTAAGAAAAAGATGGGGCAAATAGGAGTCACGTAGTGAAGATACAGCAGGGCAAGTATACAGTGGGGAGAGGAGAGGGAGATTAGGTGACAGTCTTAGGTAAAGACAAGTCACAGAGGACCTTGTGTGTGATGTCATGCTCTGTAGGTGATGGGAAGCCAGAGTGACGCTTGCAGCAATGAGAATCCAATGATCAGATTTGAATGTTAGTGTTGAGGAAGCTAAAGAGAGCTCAGCTCTGGCTCCCTGACTGTGGCTTATTTTTCCACAAAATGTACCCTTTTCTGAGAAAACTCCTTTCTGATCCATCAGTTGACATTATTATTCTCTTTTCCATAATACGGAAAGTTGCTATTTAGATACTCAGGTTTCGTTATGCAAAGCAAATGTGTATCTCCAGTCTTCTAGAAAAAGTCATATTCTAACTATTCCATCACAATGATGGCACTCTCTAAATATTCCAGAAATATTAAAATTCAAATTATGTGTTTCACTCTGTACCCAGAAAAG
>JAQZBX010102844.1:0-11093 GCA_029593785.1 Cabassous unicinctus | reverse complement strand
AGGAACTGAACCTGGAACCTCCCATTTGGGAAGCAGGCACTCAACTGCTTGAGACACATCTGCTCCCTAAAGTGTGGAGTCTTGATCAACTATACTTCCAATATTCTAGCGATTTTTGTTTTTGCTTGCTATTTCCAAAGTCCCTGAAATGCCAGGGGATAAAAAATTTTCTCTGATATAAAAAGTCTCTACTATGTCTTTTGCAGAATTGCTACTGTGAAATATCTGCACTGCCTTTTAAGCCATTTAACTGCTCTAAGACTCAGGTCTGATCTGTAACAGGAATAAATAATACTGATCAACTGATAGAAGTATTTTGAGAATTAAATAAGATAGTGAATGAGATGTGCTTAGCACAGTGTCTGGCACATGGTAAGTGTCCCAAAAATGAAGGTTATTGTTATTCTCCCTCAGTTTCTTTATGGTTGCTCCGTCTCCCACAATCAAACATTTTCTTTCTCTGAAGCTAAAATCTCTCTTTTCATTGGTTCAGGTTTTTGCTGCCCTGTTGCCCCAAAACTTGCTCAGGCATTTTCTCCATCCCCTTGGATAGCCTGTGCAACTGAACCAACCAACCATCGTAATGTCCAAGTTGATGTCTCATTAACAAATGTTTGCATTCACTGCTTGAATGACCTTGGATTTATTCCTGATGAGAGCAGTGTAAGCCTGGAGGCTATTCTGTGAGCCCACTTCTTCCCTCAACCTTCTTTTTCAAACTCTAGCCTTTCTTAACCTGTCATCACCTCCCACTATCAGCCTCGTCCTTCCTCCAAACTCATGGTGGTGGTGGTGATGGTGGGACCAACATTTGTTTTAGGAATGGTAGATGGTACCTTCCTTAGGAGTGACCTTTTCGGGCAGAGGAAAGTCACTCTTTCATTTTACTGCCTTCTAATTTTCCAGAAACCAACACAATCTATACCAAAGACTGTTCTGATGTGCATGTGTGTACATGTGTGTGTGTTGGGGTTGAGTGGGAACAGGGGCTCACCTCTGAGGACAGCTCTGTTATAGCAACATGGTCGCTTCTGCCTGACTCTGTGGATAACGAGCCATCAGTAAGGTGCAACTGTCTGCTCTATTTTTATCAATCTGAAAATAAACTGGTTAGGCCTGATTTTTGCATGCAAGTCATTAGTAAAAACTCCCATGTGTCTGCAACAAAACTTGAGTGTATCTGACTTATTGGCATTTGTCATGCCTTTGGGTTTAATATGTTGCCAAATGTAGCTGATCCTACAATTTGGTAATAGTGCTACCACAGGTAAGTTCTGTGGTGCAGCACCCCAGCCAAACTCATCAGCTAGCAGATTATTATTTCTGTGTAACAATCCCAAAACTTAGCAGTTTAAAATAACAAATACTTATTATCTCACATAGGTTCTGAGGGCCAGAAATCTGGCTCAGGATCCTTTATGAAGTTTCAGTCAAGGTGTTGGCTAAAGCTGCAGTCATCTTAAGAAGAAATGAGGCTGGGGGATCCACTTCCATGCTCACTTGCAGGATTATTCACAGGCCTCTGTTCTGTGCTGACTGGTAGCTGGAGGCCTCACTTTCTTTCCACATGGGCATCTCTATAGCAACTGGCTTCCCCCAGAGTGAATGATTCAAGAAAGAGACTAAGAGGGTGATCAAGACAGAAGCTGTAGTGCCTTTTATAACTTAATTTCAGAAGTGGCATACCATCACTTCTTCCATATTCTATTGGTTATAAAGACCAATCTTGATACAACAGGTGCAAATATGAGGAGATGGTATCATTGGGGACCATCTTGGAGGTGGGCCAGGGGTCTGGGTTACCTAACTTGTCCATTCATCCATTCATTCATTCATTCAACTAATGTTTATGGCCATCCACAAATTCCAGATACTATTCTTGGTGCTGGGAATCCACTGGAGAATAAGAGCTGTTCCTACCATCAGGGACCTGACAATAAATTGCAGCAGAGTATGATGGCAAGTCAGGGTTTTGCAAACAAGTGTGGAAACTCAGGAATGGCTTCCTGGAGGAAGGGACAAAGTGACATTGCAAATAATTCCAAATGGCTTAAGGGGTAAGTGGTAGAAGTAGGTGGGAAGCTGAGGACAAATAATATGGGGAGATCCAGACAGCAGGCAGGAACCAGGAATTTCAATCAGTAGGAGCAGAGTCTTCCATAGGCCAAGACCCAGAAAGGGCAAGCCAGCTCAGGGAGTCAGGAGGAAGGTCAGGACTGGGTCAGTCCCCTATTACCCAGCAGCCTACTGAGTCAGAGGGCAGGCATTGTGAATGAGATGAAGGGCTTCAGTGTGGAGGCTGAGGCCTGGTTCTTAGAACTGGAGTGAGGATCGCAGGGGAGTAACATCCCGGGATTCTTCTGGGAGGCCAGTGCTGTCCTCTAGGCATTGCCCAAAAGCATCTAAATCCCATATAAAAGCGGGGAAGGGAGCAGGGACCAGGGCTGGCAGCTGGAGAGAAATTTGAGTTTGTCTTTGGTGCCAACTCAGAACTCAGATCCTGCCATTCCAGCTTGGTGCTCTCTTACAGCCTCCATGCTCCCTGGAGCACCCCCACCCCTACCCCAGCCTGCTTCTCCACTTTCAGTGACCCCACGCTCAGCCCAGTGCCTGCGATTTTATCCTGCCACACCTGTCCCCACCCCTGTCTGCTGACCCACAAGGAAGCACCCTGCCCAGACTTGCCTTTATAGCTATGGTCAAGCCTCAAGAATTGAAGAGACATAAATTTACTGTTTCTTGCCCTTCAGCACAGGAAACAAACAGAAGACTCTTATGGAAAGTAGAGGTTGGGTTTTGGCTGGTCTGATTACTCTTGGTCATTGGTTGGATTTGCCACCTGAGGGCTCAGTCTCTGCTGCTGTAACCTGATCTGTCACCACCAGTGGGCAAGGTCCAGGCTTGTAGGCAGATGTAGCTGCTTTGGGAGCACTGCTGCTCTGTCTCCCATCAGCACACCTGCACGACCTTCCCATCAAACCCAGGGGATGGATGGGACCAAGAGGAGGGCAGCTTTTCCTTTCCTTAATACTCTAATACCGACTCCGGCTCCTACGGCCATCACTCTCTACCTAGGGCTGTATATGGGCCAGGTGCTGTGCTTATATCTGCATCATGACCTCATGAATGCTCACAATGGCCTGATGACCTAATTGAAGGCATTGTACAGAGGTTATGTCACTTCTCCAAGGTCCTGTGGCTGTAAGTGGTGGAGCCAGGACCAAACACTGGCATATGTGACTTCCAAACCTCTGCTCTTTCAGCTGGGATCAGATACTGACGGTGTGGATTTACTCACTTGTTCAAGATGCCAAAGGGTCATATACTCGATGTTGGGACCCATCCCCCAGCCTCCCTGGCCACACCCTGCTCTCTTCTGATTCTTTCCTCCTAAGTCTCTGAATGCTCGTATTTGCTGCCCTTCTAGGACTTCTCTTCTGGAAGGAGGCTTGTAGGAAACAAAGTCATAAAACTGAAACCAGGGGGAGTGAGAGGTGGCCAGAAATGAAGCTCCAGGATTCAAGGATTCAGACGAGGCAGGAGAGGAGAGGTAGAAAGTGCATTTGATAGTCAAAAAGTGCAGGTAACATTATTATGCACCAGGCCCTGTGTTATATATTAGCTCATTTAATTCTCACAACAACCCTCTAAGGTAGTTACCACTAAAATGTCCATTTTATAGATGACGAAACTGAAGCCTTAGGGAGGTCCAGTCACATGGTCATACAGTGGCAGAGTTGGGAATTGGGGACTGCTCTGTCTGGCTCCATAGCCTGAGCCCCGAACCATTGCGCCACCCTGCCTTTATCCACTCCCATTGGTTTCCAGATCATTTCGGAGCGCACCAAGCCCAGGATGCATGAGTTCCAGTCTGAGGTGTTCATGATCATCGGTGGCTGCACGAAGGACGAACGGTTTGTGGCAGAGGTAACCTGCCTGGACCCCCTGAGGCGCAGCCGCCTGGAGGTGGCCAAGCTTCCACTGACCGAGCATGAGCTGGAGAGTGAGAATAAGAAGTGGGTGGAGTTTGCATGTGTGACATTAAAAAACGAGGTCTACATCTCAGGTAAGCAGGAGCCACGTGATGCCAAAGTGCACCCCCCATAATGGCACTGCGTATTTTCCTGAGAGAGAGCCAGACGACCATCCTAGGAGAATTACTGTGAGTGGGCAATGATCTAGCTCTGACTGGGGCAGAGTGTAGAAAACAGGAACTCGGATGCGTCTTGACAGTGTCCAGAAAATGGAGAGCATGTTATGACTTAATAATTAACGCTAAACTGTGAGCAGTGTTGTACCAGGATCTGAGGGAGCAGGCAGACAGGTCCAGTCCTTCATGGAAAAGGGAAGAAGGAAAGTTATAATAGAGTTTATTCAGTGTCTACCATGGGCATAGGGCACTATGAATATGGTAATAAATAATAATGTCTGATCTTCCTTCCAAACCTGATCCCCCCTACCACAAGTTTATTATTAGGTCATACTTTAATATACTCCAGTAGTACCCAGTACTTTTTCATTGCTCACTTCTAAATTATTTGCTTAATTACTTACAATTATTTTATGCCGGTATTTCCCATTTGACCTCAAGTTCCATGAAAGTCAGCCCTATATCCCAGGACTTAGCACTGTGCCGGGCCACATAGTAAATGCTCAATAAATATTTATTGACTGATCTAGTCTCTACTATCCTTACAGCTTAGTAGATGAATTTACTCTTTAGTAACATTTCATCATTCACTTCTCACATCAACTCTTTACAGTAGGTGTTTTTAATCTCCGGGCTACAGATGGAGAAAACTGAGGCTCAGTTTTCTCCTCAGTCTGAGGTCACAGACTGGTAGGTGGTTTATCAGGCAGGATTCCAACCCCAGTTCTCTGAGTCTGAGTCCATGCTCTTCTCATCACATCACAGGCCAGCTGGCTTTTCTCAGGACTCTGAGAGGACAAGCATCCTTTCCTGTCTCTTGGAGGCTTTCTCTATTCTGAGCTTGTTTGGGAAAAGCTGCTTCCCAGATTTGGCTTTCTCCAAAGTCAAGGGCAGTTCAGTTCTTTAGATATATTAATACCATAGAGCAGGTCATAGCTTTCTTTTATCTTAATTGTTGTAGAAGATTCAAACAATCCAGAGTGTAAAATAAAATATGGCAGTTTCTCCTCACCATTACAACTCTATATGTCTTAAATCTTTGACAAAAATAGTTTTATATTGACTTAGAACAAGTAATGTGAGCTGCTGTAACAAACCCTAAATCTCAGTGAATTAACACAGGCTCCTTTTTTCTTGCGATGCTGCTGTTCTCCACACATGGCCTTCAAGGTTGGGGCGTTTGCAGACAGGAGAGTGAGCTGAGAAGGCACACCCGCTCATAACACCCTCAGCCTGCAAGTGCTGCATCACTTCTGCTCACACTCAAATGGCAGCAACTAGCCACATGCCCTTCCCTACTCCCACCCCATAGTCCCAAGTGTAGGTGGGCTGGGGAATGTAGCAATGAAGTTTTCTGTGTGCCCAAGTGGGAAAAACAGATTTGGTAAGTCGTACTCAGCCTTTACCACATATACAGCACATGATGTTCTACAAATTGTCCTTCTCCCCTTAATATAGACACGCAATACATGGAAGCATCTTGTAAGTAATACAACCAACCAGACTTGTACTTAGTTAACAATATATTCTGAACATTATTACGTGTTGGTATAAATGGATCTTTCATAAGTACTAAGTGACATAAAACATGTAAAACACTTAGGACAATGCCAAGCACATAGCAAAAGCTCAGTAATGTTAGCCATCATTATCACTATTGTTATTCTTTTTCCCAGCCACAGGGAGTCTATTTAATGGATAAACCATAATTTTTTTATCCACTCCCACACTGGTTTTCAGCCTTTTTTCCCTCCTGAAAAAAAATTGTGTATAGGCATTCTTGTGCATAAATCTTTACATACCTGTGCTAGTATGTAGAGAGAGTCCTGGAAGTGGTCACAAGACATGTGTATTTAGAAATTTAGCAGGTGTTGCTAAATTGTCCTCCAGAAAGGTTGTGCCAATTTACAGTTCCGCCAATGATGAATGAGTGTCCTTTTCTCTACAACCTTGCCAACATTTTATTATCAGTTGTTTACATTTGTAATATACTTGAATGTTTAAATTTATACTTCTTAGATCATTAATGAGGCTAAACGTATTTTCATATATTAGCTGATTGTGTTTTTTAAATTATTTATACCCTTTGACTGTTTTTCTATAGGCTTTTAATTAATTTTTGGAGCTCATTATATACCCCTTGCTATTTGAGTTGCAAATACTTTCTCCCAGATTGTTGCTGTCTTTTACCTTTGATTTATATTTTATATAGTGATTTTCTTTCCTGTATGATTCTGAGTTTCATGTCATGCTTAGGAAGGCCTTCCCCACTCCAAGATCATTAACAAGGTCTTATATTTTTTTTCCAGTTAGTTTTTATAGCATTTTGTGTGATGGGAAATAAGGGATCATACTTAATTTTTTCTACAAATAAATAGCTGATTGTTCTACTATGGTTTATTTAATGATCTTTACATATTTTAGTCTGTTTCTGTACTCTGAGTTGTTTTTAGTTCATCAGTTTGTCTAGTTTTATGCTAATACCATACTGCTTTATTATAACTTTTCAGTATGTTTTGATATTTGATAAGGAAAGCCCCCCTTACTCTTTTTTTCCAAAAGTTTCTTAGCAATTTTTCCAAATGAAATTCAGAATTATCTTGTCAAATTTCCTAAAAGGTCCTGAAGACACTGAATATACAGATTAACCCAGGGTAGGGTTGACATCTTTTCAATAACGTGTTTTCTCACCTAGGCACCCACTTTTATATCCTGGAGTAAAATCATATAGCTGTAATTTTTTAAAAAAGTTTATGTACATTTCTTTTTTTTTTTAAGATTTATTTTTATTATTTATTCCCCCATTGCCACTCACACTCGCTGTCTGTTCTCTGTGTCCATTTGCTGCGCATTTTTCTGTGTCTGCTTGTCTGCCTTTGTTGAGTCATCTTGCATCAGCTGTCTGCACGGGTGCGGGCCGTCAGCTCACCATGGGCATGGGCCAGCTTGCCTTCACCAGGAGGCCCCGGGAATCGAACCCGGGCCTCCCATATGGTAGACGAGAGCCCAATCACTTGAGCCACATCTGCTTCCCTTCTTTAAAAAAATTTTATTTATTTATTTCTACCCACCCCCTTGTTGTTCTTCATTTGCTGAGTCTGTTCGTCTTCCTTGTTTCTTTAGGAGGCACGGGGAGCCGAACCCAGGACCTCCGATATGGGAGCCACTTCCACTCCCTGCTGTGTACATTTCTTTTGAAAGTTTATAGTTATTTTATAATTTTTACACTATCTAAATGGGATCAATATTACAGTATCTTGAATAAATAGAGAACTATAAAAGGTACCCAACTCAAAAGAAAAATGGTCAAAATACATGAACAAGAAATTCACGGAAGAGAAAGAAGCTCAGTCTTCCTTGTAGTCAGGGAAACCCAAACTGTGACAACATTTTTTTCCATCATACTGTAAAAACAATACAAAGCAAAGTAAAACAAAACCCAGAACTCCTAATTTCTGCCATGGGTGGGGTCTGGGGGAAAGTTAACCAGCACAGCTTTGGAGGGCTCTTTGCCAGCATCTATGAAAATTCAGGATGTGCAAGTCCTTTGACCCAGAAATCCCCTTTCTGGTTTCACCTAAAAGAAACACTACCCATGACAGAGAGCGTTGTCAGCGATATTCACTACTCTACCAGTACAAATCTACATTTCTGAAAAGCAGATCTTTGGTTTTAAGCAGTTGCTGGTACTCTGTGCTGATGACAAAATGGAAGCACAATGCTGTTAAAATATTTGATTAAAGGCTCCAAAAAAAGTCAGTTCTCCTTTGTCTCTTTAACTGTTGAATTATATATTTTCTATTTATTCAGAGATTTGTCTCAAGGAAAATATTTACCAGCTCGCACTCAAATTATCTCTTGTGAGCATCTCATACTTTTATAATAAGATTATTTAACAATAGGGCAAACCCCACCTACAATTTCAGATAGGCTAGAGATAAACCAAGTGAATATTCTAAGATTTCTTGATTTTTCCAGGTTTGTATTTATGTTTTTTGTTTGTTTGCTGTAAATAAATAAACAAATATAGAACTTAAGCTGCCTTCTAGGTTGTCTGCTGGTCAAGGTCCCTCCCACACAAAATGCTCCCCCTTCACCCACCCAGCCTTACTTCCTGCTCCTCCTCAGCTCCTTCCAGCCCCCACATCAATTCTTCTCACTCCCATCCAGGCTGGCTTGAGGCCCACCTCCCTGAAGCCTTCTCTGGACCCAACTTACCCTTATGCGCCTCTTCTCTGAACTCTCATGGCACCCAGGTGACACCTGCACACAGCCTGGCACCTAACTCCTCCCGTCTTACCCTGTTCCCTCCCTGTTCACCTGTAGATGCCTTCAGGATTTCCTTCGCCTCCTCTTAGGTTGGGGGTGGCCTGGAGACTCAGCACTTAAGGACTTGTGGGAAATTATGGGGGAGGCTGTTATTAAATGCATTTTGTCTCTTCTAGGTGGCAAAGAAACACAGCACGATGTTTGGAAATACAATTCTTCAATCAACAAATGGATTCAAATTGAGTATTTAAACATAGGCCGCTGGAGGCATAAGATGGTGGTGTTGGGTGGCAAGGTCTATGTGATCGGAGGATTTGACGGCCTGCAGCGGATCAACAACGTGGAGACCTACGACCCCTTCCACAACTGCTGGTCAGAGGTAGAGGAGATGCTTTCTATTTTTAATTCAAAGGTTAAAAAACGGTGCAGGCTTATAGTGGCAGCCGGTTTTCTGGTCTCTCTGTTCCCACTGAGAACATTTTTGGTGGCTCTGAGCCTCCTTCCTCTTAGGAGCCTCTGCTTCAGCTTTGCTGATGTGGAAACAATTTTCTTCCAGGTGCGGGGGCTCTGGATAAGCACATGTCCTAGCCTGGACAGACCCCAGACCTGGCGGGGAGGTTCATACTGCTGCTTAGATGGTAGACCCCTTGGTCTGCAGGTCTTGGCCCAGAGTCTCTGCCTCCTCAGATGCCATCTGCCCTTTCCTTCTCCATGTTGGACACCAGGGATCCCATTATTACACTATTTGCTGGACCCAGAGTCATTTGATAGTGTTTAGAGGTCAGCCTTTATTTATTAACATGCTTGCATGCAAGACTTCAACAATACAACCCCAGGTATACATTATACCCAGGAAAAGGTAAAGCAGCCTCACCTCCTATATTTTTAGATTATTCCCAATTTCAGATTTTCTTTCTTCTTGTCAGGTCATATGTCAGAGCATGGTCCAGCTTTGGGAATTATAAAACATGGTCATTGTAGGCACAAGCAAAAGTAGTCAGGTCACCAAGGCACCTAGGCCATGACCTGCCAACCTGAGAAGTGCTATAGAGAGGGCCCTTGGCATTCATGATGGATATGCCCAAGATCTTCTCAAATTGCCAAGTCCCATCACAGAGTTGCTTCTTGACCCAAGAAGGTAGCGTCATGGGTGTGGAAGGTCCTATAGAGGCACCTTAATCCTGGCTTAATTCCAAAGTTTGCAATGTTGCCCTGAGTTGGAGAAGCTACTTGCCTGTGCCGCCTTAAACCCTGACTCCAGCTTTTCTTCCTGGATATGAGCACCAAGGACAATGCCTGGCACAAAGTAGGCACTCAGCAAATTTTTTTGAATGAATGATTATGAATATGCATGTTTGAAAATGCATTTCCTCTAAAACTAGCTAGCCTCATCTGTATAAACACTTGTTCCTGCTCATAGCTCACCTCCCTTGAGAGCTGGATTCTGGGAGGAACAAGCTGGAAACATCCCAGCAAATAGAGTTTTAGCCTGCCCAGATCCTGGAGGGAGGGTGGGAGAGGCCTTGATCCTCTATGTCTCTCAAGGGGAATCAAGTCCACAGGCCTTGTGACCTGAGGCAAAGGATGCCCAGGCTTATGTTGGGGGCTTCTATGTCCTGTGAGCCACTGCAGCCATTTGGGCAGCTTGACTGACACTTCTCATGCTCCATGCCTCTGCAGGCTGCACCTCTCCTTGTCCACGTCAGTTCCTTTGCAGCCACCAGCCATAAGAAGAGGCTCTATGTGATTGGGGGAGGGCCCAATGGGAAACTGGCCACGGACAAGACTCAGTGTTATGACCCTTCAGCCAATAAGTGGAATTTAAAGTCGCCCATGCCAGTGGAGGCTAAATGCATCAATGCAGTGAGTTTTCGGGATCGCATCTATGTAGTTGGTAAGTGGATGATTGGCTTCTTTTTTCATCCAAGGTCTCCTACCCTCAGTTCCTTGCAGCCAGTGGATTGATCAGACGAAATTCCTGGGTGATATGGGTGGGGTTAGAAAGGAAGAGAAGATGGGTGGTCCAGGCCTTGGTGGAACTTTGCTTTCCGTCCTGGTGCAGCCACACTTAGGAGACACACAGAGCAGATTACACACCAGTGGCCAGGGGAGCAGCCAGAAGTTGCTGCAGGAACAAATTGTATTGTAAGCATTAGCAAATGTCCAGAAATGGAAATGTGCCCAATGTGCAAGCATTTACTGTCTTCCGAAAGTCTATTCTTTTATATCATTGTATCCACGCAATTCATGGAGGTTTTGCTCTCCCTACTTGCTTTGGGGGCTCTGAAAATTTGCATTTAGCCAGGAAGACAGACAGGTAATTTGTGTTAAGGCTGGTGGCTCTCAGTCCTGGCTGCTCATTAGATTCACCCAGGGAAGTTTTTTCACTTAGGGAATTTTTACAAAAATCTGATGTCAGCGACATGAGAACAGGGAGGAGGACTGGGCAATGGTGCAACAGTATTCTTTTTAAAGCTCTGAATGATTTTAATGTGCAGCGAGGACATTAGAACTACTGATTAAGGAGATGCCAGAAAAGAAATAATTGAAGTCAGTGGGAGCTAATCAGAGATGGCTACCTGGAGGCAAAACATGGGAACAGATTAAGGAAAAAACCCTTCTTCCCCTTGCTTCAGGTTGGGTGTGAGTTTGTTCATGGTCAGCCTCATGACTG
>JAQZBX010102843.1:0-11113 GCA_029593785.1 Cabassous unicinctus | reverse complement strand
GTCATCAAGCAATGAATATATATTGCAAATAAAAGTTTTGTGAGAATTTTGATTATATACTCTATTAAAAATTCTACCTTCTCAAAATCAATAGTAATGTTCTCTCTATAATTTTAATGCACCTAAAGTTTAAGTTCTTTTCTGTCATTTATACTAAATAATATTGGATGTAAAAGAACAGGAAATGATGAAATAAACTCTCTATCATTGTTTATTTTATAAATAAATTGTTTCATTTTTGAAATTAAGTAAAATTAGGAATATGGTGTTATAAGTATCATCTCTGGATTCAACCATTCTTGGTAGAATCACAGTATCAAAATTACTAAATGGTTGTGACTCTGGATAAGTTAGTTAAATTTTCATGCCCATTTTCTCATCTAAAAATGTGTATAATAGTAATAACTACTCTATAATGTTTTAATATTAATAAATGTTTTAGTGAGGGGAAGTTTAATAAGAGTGTCAAATCATTCTTATTACATAATATATATCAAAATTCATTATGAAATATCCAAAGTTGATTTATACCAAATTTATATTTGGCAATCAAACTAAGAATTTTTCACTAAGATTTTGCAAATTATGCTTAATTATGAATTTTTAAAATGACTAAGCTAATTTTATTTTAAATGCCAGATTACTCCTATTTAAAAAATAAAACAAAACTGTTTTGAAGTCATTCATGCTAAGTTTCACATTTGATTTCTCAATAGTTTACAATAGTCGATTGATATGGGAAGTAGGAATAACACAAATGGGCCTGATTTCATCCTTCTGGGATTGACAGAATCTGAAGAGATCCCGCAATTCCTCTTTATATTATTTCTCCTGATATACCTGATTACTCTGCTGGGAAATGCAGTATCATATTGATAATTTGCCTGGATCTCCACCTTCACACCCCCATGTACTTTTTCCTCAGTCACCTATCATTCCTTGACCTCAATTACTCAACAGTCATCATACCTAACACCTTAGAGAACTTACTGACTTCCAACAAATATATTTCATTCATGGGCTGCTTCACCCAGATGTTTTTTTTTTTATCTTCCTGGTTGTCACTGAATTTTTCTTTCTCTCTTCCATGGCCTATGACCACTATGTAGCTATCTGCAACCCTCTTCACTACCATGTCGTTATGTCCAGGCGGCTCTGCTACACCCTTATCACTGTGTCCTACATGATTGGCTTTACTCAATCATTAGCTCTTGTTCTTTGTATCAGCAGTTTGCATTTCTGTAAATCCAATGTAATCCATCACTTTTTCTGTGACACAACCCCAATTTTAGCCCTGTCCAGCACTGACGCTCGTGACACTGAAATCCTGGCAATGAGTCTTGCAGGTTTAAACATAGTGGGGTCTCTTATCATAATCACTGTTTCCTATGTGTCCATTTTGTCTAATGTCTTGAAAATTAATTCCACTTCAGGAAAGTGCAAAGCTTTCTCTACTTGTGCCTCCCACCTCGTGGGAGTTACCATCTTTTATAGCACAATGATTTTTACTTATTTAAAGCCAAAGGAGTCCTACTCCTTGGGAAGGGATCAAGTGGCCTCTGTGTTTTATACTATGGTGATCCCCATGCTGAATCCACTCATTTATAGTCTTAGGAACAAAGAAGTGAAAAATGCCTTCATTAGAGTTTTACAGAGGATAGAGGGCTCTAGGCAATTTTAATGATAGGGATGCTGAACATTTAAGTAAATTGTTTCTTTCTTTCCTATTTCAGAGTTTATTTTTTAAAATTAAGTAGCCTCCTTTAATTAGTTTGAATTTCTGTTGAGCCTTCCTCTATCTGACCACACAGGATCTGGAACATTTTCAAAATATCTTTTTAACTTTACAGAGTACATGGAAGTGATGGAGTACGTGTTAAACCTTTAGTTTAACTGTATGTGTGTTTAAGGTCAACTCATGTGCAACAACAAGAAAAATGTAGTGTTACCTTTCATATTGTATTAGAAATCCCCATGCATATTCCAAATTCAGAGAATTTTATTATGAAAGGATTTTTCAAAAGACATTTACGTTGTAGAGATAAAAAATAGCATATTCTTAAAGAGTTCTGCTTTGGCCTGAAAATCCAGAGTTTAGATACAAAATCTGCCAGGTTTTAACTGTATATCCCTTCATAAGTCACCCATAAGTACTCAACTGTACACGAAAAAAATTCTTAATCCATACAGCTAACTTAAAGATTAAATCAAATTATGAATGGAAATTATTTAATGTATTACTGATGTATTTTGAACAGGATCATCAAAATGCTTATATTCTTGCAAAATTTTCAATATACAATACACAATAGATTTTGTTTTGAAAAAGGTATATTGTGTGATAGAATTATGCTATAGAAAAAGGTGTATGTTCAAATTGAAGAAAATTTGTTATACATTTTAAAAATATCTTAATTTTTGAGAATTTTGTTTATGTCTTCTAGATAAATCTTATTTTTATGTAAGCATATATTACATATGTATATAAAATTGTCATTATAAGTTTCTATTTTGCAGTTTTTCTTTTCTACTCATCACTTTAACCTTTGGCAATTCCTTTGCATTTTTCAATTTGAGAGATGAATATTTTTTGGTACATGAGCAAAATCAAGAATCTCATCTTGGAATGCTTTAAGCCCTGAAGTTTTATATATTCCTAGTGCTAAGTACTACATGTTGTTATATTTGTTTGCTTCTACGTGCTAAACATTTGAAAACCCTATCTTTCTGTCACACATCAGCTAGATTCAATAATTATTACATATTTGTTTAATTTTTGTATGATTAAAAATCATTTCATTTTTCCTGGTTTTTATATGTTTATGTTCTTTGAAAAGTTATAATTTTTGAATTAAATATTGATTCCTTTGTTTTAGGTACTTTAATAGAGAAAAGTTGCAAAGCTAAGAGTTGAATATCCATCCAAATTTTATGACACCCCATAAATTTTATTCTGGTAACTTGCTAATATTTCCTTTTCAAAATGCCTCTACATAATCTGGAATTTCTTTTTTTCTATTCAATGTATATTTCAGAAAGTATATTTTCTGCATTTTACTATGATTATTTATATTTAAACTTAAGTAAAAATAGTAGATATATTTTACTCTTCAAGTCATTTGTTTTATTTTAATTTATATTAAGGTTTTCTTAGTAGAATTCTAATTGTTCATTTACTTGAATGATTTTTTGAATATTAAAATTGGTACAAACTTTCCTTAAGGATTGAAATTTTGATGAATTATCACTGATTCACTACTGATTATTAATTCAGATTATTAAAATGTACATTTTCTTCTTTATTTCACATTTACATAAAATTTTAAGTTATCTTATATAACATCCATATAAATTACTGAAATAAAATTTTTTTGCCTGATCTCTATGTTGTCTAGAATTTAAATTTATTGCAATTTCCTGTTCTTTTGTTTAAAATTAGCTATATCTCTGTTAAGGATTGATTTTAATAATATACTTTTTAATCTAATCATCATCTTGTATCATGTCTTTATTTCATGAGCATTATATAGTTTCTGGTCTTTTTTATGAACTGTGCTGACCTTGCTTTCATTTATATATATTTCTATGACTTAGAAAATATATCCTGTTTGTTTCTGTTAGCAACTTTGGTCAACAGATTCTTTATGGTTTTAAACAGTAATAAGTACAGAAATTGCTTTTGTTTTAATTAATTTGAAATTACCCTGTCCTCTTCTAATATACTCTAGAAAGCACATATTATATGAGTAATTAACTGTAATATAACCACTTGGAAATGTGAATATAATAAAATATTGACATTTTCCATTTATGTCTATGCATGTCATGTTTTTTATAATAGGTGATCTGAAGTATCTTTAAGGCAAAACCCTTTTCTGCATGGTGAAATTTCAAATTTCTATGTATTATTAAGGTTGAATTACTTAAAAATGATTTAAAAGTCTAAAATAGAGCATGATAAATACGAACAATAATTTTTGTTTGCAAATGATTGTTGTACTATAATAATAGTAAAAACTGATTATATTTAATGAGCACCTACCGAGTGCAAGACAATATCAAAGGACTGTAGGTATATAATTAACATACTTTATTTTCACAAGATAAATCTCCGTTAGATACTTGTGATATCTCAAATTTAATCTCAGATGTTGAAAAGCTGTCCTCCTATTTGTTCAGGCAAAGACTTAAGAGTCATCATGCCATTATCTCTATGCCACACACATCACATCTACTCCATCAGCATATCATATTAATTCCCCATGAAGAATAATTTTGGAAGGTGACTATTTCCCTACATCTCCTCTGCTACCACCTTGGTCCAAAAAAACATTATCCCAATCTTGAAATTATTGCCACATCCTTTTAAATTGTCTCCCTGTTTTCTACCTTATACTCCTTGAATCTAATCTCAATGTAGAGGCCAGGGTGATACTGTTAAAACATAAGTTGTTTTATGTCACTTTTCTTCACAAAACTTACAAGCGTTCTCATCATATTAGGAGTAAAAAATTTTTTAACAAAAACTTACAGGTTCAACATGATTTTACCCTACTCCTTGCTTCTGTGAACTCATCCTTTATCATTTTGCCTATCATTTTCACATTGGAATGGTCACAGAGACCTCCTCACTCTTCCCTATGCACATTAGTTCTGAGGCTGCCTGGAACATTCCCAGTTTTTCTTCTTCCTGAAATTCACATCCCGCAGGTGACTTCATGGGTCTTTTTTCAATCTTTAACCCTTAAGACTATTTCTTATTCCTTATTTAAAAGCACGCCTGCTCTATCTCTCACCAATGTGGTATTTATTTTCCATAACACTTGTTCAAACTTTGATTCTATATATTGTGTTTAAGCCTTTTCTTTCTTCTTTGTATTCCTAGATATTAAAAGCTCTATTAGCACAAGATATTTACCAATTATATTCAATACTATCTACAGCACCTAGAAAAATGACTCAATAAATATATTTGAATGGCTGAATTTTCCTTTGACGAAACTGGGAACACAGAGGTTTCATAGCTTAATTCATGGTCAGGCAACAGGTTTAAGGACAAGCTCAAATTAGAACCCAGACAGACTGACATTTGAGTTCAAAGTCTTAATCATCTCTTTGTCATATAACATTTTTTCTACAAATGTATACCAAACTTATTTGAGTTGAAAACATATCATACCTTTATTATAATAAAATCTTTTAACAAATACAGTGCAGCAAAGAGTACAGTTTTTGCTGACATCACTAGAGCCGCTAATAGAAGACAGCGTAATTTTGGAGATAGCTGTTATATATACTCAAGCATACAATTATAGTCCTATTTACAGAAAAGAAAAAACCCTGTGCAGGAAAGATTGAACATCAGGTGATGTGATTGGGGTGGGTAGAGAACGTGTATTGCTTAGGTGTAGACTGGGTAGTGGAAGTAAGGGCGTCAGAAATAGAGGAGCTCAACAAAGGAAAAGTATGGGTCTTGGGTGCAACAGTGCAGCCTCTAGCTAAATAGGCATTATGGGTGACTCTTTTCCTTGTGGTATGCTGGGACCCAGATTTATTTTATGTTATTGCTCTACTGTCTCCCAAGAGGTTGTCTATTTCTACTAGGTCGAATAGGCTTCACATAGCACTCTGTCAAACTTTCAGTCTGAGGGAATGGTGAAAATTTTAAATTTGGAAAAAGGTTTCATTTTTTTTTCTCACTTGGATGACTCTTAAGTAAAAATACAATTTCTTTAAGACACACATGAACATTACACATTTCTTCTGATTTTAGAAAAAATGTACAATTTTAAATGAAATGTACAATTTAAGGATTGTACATTTCATCTAAATTGTCATATTTACCATCTAAATTTGTTTATAACACTTTCTTACTATCCTTTTTATAATTGTTTGTGACTCTAGTGATATCCTTACTTAATCAAATAGGTTTATAACATTTGTTTTCTCTGCTTTAGGTTGTCCTAGGTATTATTTTATGCATGCTTAATATATCATAGTCTACATAAAATAGTATGTGACATAACTTAAAACAGTAGACCAATAAAATAGTACAGATTCAATTAGTCTTTCCCAATTTGTTATTTTTCATTAAAAATTTCACTTTCATATATGGTTTAAACCCAACAATTCATCAACCTAGTTTGGTTTTAGGCAATGATTTTTATACAATTAAAATTTTGCAAATCAAATGTTTGATATATTTACTTTCATTTCTACATTTCAGCATCATTTATGTATATATTTAGATACAACTGCCCTTCTATTATCATATTCCTGTATAGGTAATTTTTAAAGCACATGGCTGCTGGCAGAAAAATTATTTTTCTTTTTATTTGTGTGAGTGTGTTATATTTTTCATAACAAGTCTTTATTATGTTCTTATATTTGAAAGTTGTTTTCATTGGGTATTGAAATTGATTTCTGGGATTTTATTTTTTAATCTGTCAGTACTTTAAATATAAATTTCCATTATCTTCTGGTTAATATCATTATCGGTGACAAGTTTTTTATAGTAATTATGTTTTTCTTCTGTATTTGATATGTATTTACTTTTCAGACCGTTCATGATTGTTTACTTGTATTTGTTTTTCACTAGTGAGTCTGATGAATCTAGATTTGTTTTACGGTTACTTAACTGTTTTTCTATTTACTTTCCTGAGGTTTTGCTGACATTTGTGACCCCGTGATTTAATGTCTTTCCTTATATTGTAAAAAGTCATGGCCATTATCTTCTTAAATATTTCTTCTGTTCCATTCCTTCTCTATTCTTGTAGCTGAATTCTAACTACATGTAGATTAAACTGTTTGATATTGTCCCACAGCTTTTGGATAATTTTTCCCACCCTTATTTTGTTCTTTAACTTTCTTCTGTTTGGATAATTCTTACTGGCTTTTCTTCAAGTTCACTCACTCATTTCTTAGTTATATGGACTGTCTTGAAGAACTTGCGAAGGATTTCTTTCTTACTGGCACTGTTTCTCTGTGTGTGCTTTTTAATATTTTATTTCCAGCATTTCTTTGGAAATTACCTTATCTATTCTAAGTATACATGAATATTAATATATTTCCCAGCAACTATTAAGCTACGTAATAAAATTGCTAGCTATTGCTATTGTTTATTACTCAATTCATGACTCACCATTCACACACACACACACACACACACACACACACATATTAGTAAATTATAATGCCCAGGGCACACAATTTTGTGAACAGACAAAATCTTTTCTTTAAGCAATTGCAGGTCAATACAGTGTTAGATACAGATACTAATCAAACTTTCATAACAGCAAG
This sequence comes from Cabassous unicinctus, assembly GCA_029593785.1. Lineage (NCBI taxonomy): Eukaryota > Metazoa > Chordata > Mammalia > Cingulata > Chlamyphoridae > Cabassous > Cabassous unicinctus. The sequence goes on along the minus strand of JAQZBX010102843.1, from coordinate 3,814 downwards.
TATTAAATGATGATTGTTTTAAGTGTTTACACAATGTGTTGCCATGTGCACAAAGTAAAAAAAAAAAACTCATCCTTGATGGAAATATAAAAGAGCTCGAGATGAAGAGTGAAAAGGTTTAACGTGGGAGTTAAATATACCAATTCTTTATATGAAGACTTGATGAATAGAAAATCATGGACATTGTTTTTTTTTCACAATTTAGTTACTACCTTTCTAGGAGAAAATGTGGATAGGGCATTTTAATGCAGATTAACTTGATATCAATTGGTCTAATTTGTGGATTAAATTATTAGTCAGACTTTGATAGGCTTAAATGAGGGCATCCTTGCTCCTAGCACTAATCTTTTTCTTTTCCATAGAAAAATTATTTTAATTAATTTGAAGGAGTAGCTAAACTGAAAAACCAGGGTACAACCATGTCTAAAACTTTGCTTTGATCATTTGAATATCTGATTTGAATGGAAGGAGGCTTTAACTGATCCTGGAAGGCAGCAAAAAAATGTAGTTTGAATAGATGAATAAGAAGCAATGTTGAAGTAATTTATTCCCTTTTACAGAAAATACACCCCAAAAGATAATAAGGAAAATATATTTGAGATGCTGTTTCTCAAATACCTCAATTTCTTTATAAGACAACATGATATTGACATTGTATTACTCAGCCGAAGGGTGCTGATGCAAAATACCGGAAATCGATTGGTTTTTACAAAGGGTATTTATTTGGGGTAGAAGCTTACAGTTACCAGGACATAAAGTGTAAGTTACTTCTCTCACCAAAGTCTATGGCCACATGTTGGAGCTAGATGGCTGCCGAAGTCTGCCAGGGTTCAAGCATCATGAGTTCCTCACTACTGGGGTTTTGCCTCTTTCTGGGCTCAGCTGCTCTGTTATCTCCATAAGGCCAGCTGTAGACTATTAGGTGAACGGCTTATTTCTCTTCCAGGGGCCTTCTCTCTTTCCTCATGACCCAGCTCCTCTGTGTGCTTACTTCCCAGGGCTCCAGCTCAAGTCTCCAACATCAAAACTCCAACATCAAAACCCCAACTTTGCCCTTTGCCATGTCTTTTATCTGTGAGTCCCGACCCTACTGACATGGCCCAATCAAAGCCCTAATCATAATTTAATCAAGCCCAAATTCTTTATACCAATGTTAAAAGTTTTTATTTTCCTAGAATAATAAATCTACTTTGGTCCACATTGAATTGCCCCCTTATCTCTGTTCATTTCTCAATCTTTAAGATGTTTGGAATGATGATGCCACTCTGCTTAAAATTGAGAGGAGGCTTAGAGAGGTCTCATAAGCTTTCATCTCACAATGTAAATTTTACTATTTTAATTTTTTACCTATGGTATTAAGGCCTTGAGTTGTATGTTTCTAAAGTGTCATTGAGTGGCAGGAGCTAACAAAAAAAATCAATGCAAAAATCATATTTCACAGTTTTTGAAAATTGACTACAAGTTGTCTGGTGCTCTCCTTAAGAATGTAGTTTCACTATATAACTTGGCATAACTTACAAAATTGTGTGGGAGAGAGTGTAAAATACAATGTGAACTATAATCCACACTTAGTGGCAATGCTCCAAAATGTGTTCATATATATATGAAAACCCAACTGAGGCAAAAGTGTGGGGCCTCTCCTTTACTAGAAATTCGTCTGTTCCTAGAGAAAACATAATGTAATGAAATGAAGTATGGTTAAAAATTCTAACAGAGGGAACAAATTTTAATATTAAATATTGCATTATCCAAAAAGAAGTTAAAAAAGAAGGGTCAGAATTTCAAAAATATATGATAGATAATGAAAATAGCATAAATAAATACTCATTTTAAATACAAGTGGACTAAACCCTCCATTTAAGTTTGATATAATTGATGCCATTAAAAAGTAAGCCCCAAATATATGATGTCTATAATTTAATAGCTGATGTAGGAAGATAATAGAATAGGGGGTTCCAGGACTCAGACCTTCCAGCAAAACAAAAATTAAACAGGTGTAAATAGTAAAACTTGTTAGAAACAATTAGTTTGAAACTCTGGAGTCAAGAAGAAAACTGTAGAACATCCAAGAAAGAGCAGACTGAGCAAGCTGTTAAATTGTTGTAAAGAAGTGTAGATTGCTAATTTAATGTGGTGGCTATTGATGCCCATCCCTCATCATGGTAGGCCACAGTGCAGTCCATCTGCTGGCTAGCTCACTGGTGAAAAAAAGGGACATAAAAATCCTCTTCCCCAAGACAAGTGGTGGGCATGGTGGATCAATGCTCTCAGAATTTGATTAATGAATTTGGATTTTGGGGGCCTGTCTTTGAAGGGCAGCCATTATTTCAATACACCTCAGATGAGGGCATCAACAGCCGTTGTTTCAGCTTGTCCTGTCACGGGTAGCAGCTGACATTGTTTTCAAACTGGCCCAGAGACAGGCAGCAGTGATGGAGACTTAAGGACCCTGAACTTCCTCAGGGCTTTGGGGGTTAGTCAGTTGAAGGGCAGTATTGGCTGGACTGGTGAGGAAAGCTCATCTTTGTGGAGTCATCAGAGATGGAAAATAACCATATGATCATCTCAATTGATTTAGAAAGTCATTCAAAAAAATCCTACTCTCCTAGATAAAAACACAAAGAACACTAGGAGTAGAAGGAAACTTCCTCAACAAGATAAAGGGCATATATGCAATGCCCACAGCTAACATCTTCCTTAATGGGAAAGACTGAAGCTTTCACTCTAAGATCAGGAACAAGACAAGGATGCCCACTGTCAACACTGTTACTGAAAATTTTACAGGAAGTTCTTGTCGAAGCAATTAAGCAAGAAATATAAATAAAAAGTATCCAAGTTGGAAAGGATGAAATATAATTTTTCCTTTTTGTAAATGATATGATCCTACATACAGGAAATCCTAAACGTACGCCACAACAAACTTCCCAGAGCTAAAAGATGAATTCCCCAAAGTAACACTACAGGATCAACATTCCAAAATTAGAGTGTTTCTTTTTACAGGCAATGAATAAACAGAAATATAAGAAAAGAATTCCATTCACAATAGCAACTAAAAAAGTCAATTATCTAGGAATAATTCTAACTAAAGGACTTATACACAAAAACTACAAAACTTTGTGAAAAGTAATAAAAAAAGACCTAAATAAGTAGAAGGGCATTCTGTGTTCATGGATTAGACTAAATATCGCTAAGATGTCAATCATACCCAAAACAATTTATAGATTCAATGCAATCCCAATCAAAATTCCAAAATCCTTTGAGGAAATTGATAAGCTAATCTTTAAATTCATATGGAACTGTAAGTAGCCCGAAATGCTAAAGCCATTCTGAAAAGGAAGAATGACGTTGGAGGACTCACACTTCCCAATCTTAAAACTTTATTACAAAGACACAGAAATTAAAACAGTACTGTATTGGCCCAAGCACAGATTTATAGAGCAATGGAATTGATTTGAGAGATCAGAGATCAACCTTCAAATTTAAGGACAACTGTTTATTGACAATTTCCCAATTCAGTAGTGTCTTCAGCAAATATTGTTGGGAAAACTGAGCATCGTGTGCAAACGAAAAACAGAAGGAAGACATCTAGCTAACACCATATTAAAAAATCAACTGAAAATTGATCAAAGAACTAAATATGAAAATTAGAACTATCAAGAACCTAGAAGAAAAGATAGGAAGCATCTTCAGGATCTTTTGATAGGCCATAGTTTCTTCAACTTTAAACCCATAGTACAAAGAACAAGAGAGGGAAAAACAAAAACAAAAACAAACAAACAACAACAACAACTATATATATATATATATATATATA
>JAQZBX010102842.1:0-11115 GCA_029593785.1 Cabassous unicinctus | reverse complement strand
AAAAAAAAAGGTAGGATACCTTGTGGTGTACTTGCTGGCACCCACCCCAATCCCTCCCCAGCATGGTGTGTAGCCAGCCTGCACTACCACTGTGGATCTCTAGCCCTGTTGCAAAGAGAGAACAATAACCCCTATGCTTACACTGAGGTGCCTATATATTGGTGCTAATCTATCAGGCGGCAACCTGAATAAATGAATCAGGAAATTTGTCTCAGAATTGGCTCCCCAGAACTTGCCCTACAAGCAGAAGCTGTTTGTGGACAGCTAAAGCAGTATGAGAAATAATTAAGTTAAAACAGCCTGGGGCAAAGGATTACCCACATTAATTCATACAATAAAGCATTCAAGAGTTGGTGAAAGGCTATTTCATAGGGAGTTAAAGGGATATTCAAATTCCTATAATCAGGGTAATTCCTAAGACCATAAGAAAGCACAAGCTAAGGATAAGAAAAGATGAAGAGGACCCTGCACCTGCACTCCACATTCACCTCAGGCTGATCTTTTTCATTTTTTTATTTTTCAAGATTTATTTATTTATAACACCTCCCCCCCACCCCCACCCCTGGTTGTTTTTGCGCTCGCTGTCTGCTCTCTGTGTGTTCTTCTGTGTCTGCTTGTCTTCTCTTTAGGCAGCACTAGGAACCGATCCTGGGACCTTCCAGAGTGGAGAGAGCCTGTTCAATCTCTTGTGCCACATCAGCTCGCTGATTTGCTGCATCTCTTATGGTCTCTCTTCTGTGTGTCCTTTTGTTGAATCATCTTGCTGTGCCAGCTCTCCGCGCGGGCCAGCACTCCGTGTGGGTAGGCACTCCATGTGGGCCAGCACTCCTGCATGGGCTAACACTCTGAGCAGGCCAGCACTCCGCGTGGGCCAGCTCGCCTCGCAGGCCAGCTTGCTTTTCACCAGGAGGCCCCAGGAATCAAACCCTAGACCTCCTATATGGGTAGACTGGGAGCCCAATCACTTGAGCCACATCTGCTTCCCAGGCTGATCTTATTGATACAAGGGATAAACTCTGAAGGAGAGCACCAGCCAACACAGAGCAAATTTGCAAAAACTGTAAAAGGTAAGTTTTTGCATGGGTTTGCTTGTTTTATGTTAGCTCTTGGCACTGAAGAAAATCTGTCATATCACTAGCTAGCAACAAAAAAAATTACAAGACAAACAAAGAAACAGGAAATGATGACCCTTCCAAATGATCAAGATAACGATCAATGAAGAATACCAGACTTTGGAAATACTGGAAAAAGAAATTTTTAAAAATGATTCTCAATTTTGTGCTCAAAGAGATAAAGGAAAACATAGAGAAAGAACTCAAGGATATCAGGAAAACAATGTATGAACAATATGATAATCTCAATCAAGAACAAGAAATTATAAAAAGGCACCAAACAGAAATATTGGAAATGAAAAGCACAATAACTTAACAATCTTCAACAGAAGATTGGAACTGAAGAAAGAGCCAGTGAACTTAAAGACAAAACAATTGAATTGGTTCAGGACGAAAAGCAGAAAGAATAAAGAATTTTTTAAAAAGCAAACAGAGCCTAAGAGACTTCTGGGACACTATATCATGCATATCAAGATATACATTATGGGAGTCCCAGAAGGAGAAAAAATGGGGAGGGGGAAGGAACAAAAGGATTATTCAAAGAAATAATAGCAGAAAACTTCTCAAATTTAATGAAAGACTTGAATATGTACATTCAATAATCTCAACAAACCCCAAACAGGAAAAACTCAAAGAGCACCAAACCAGACACATAGTACTAAAACTTTGGAAACTCAAGGACAAGGACTGTACTGCAAGCTGCAAGTACTGGCAAGCTGCAAGAGAAAAGCAATGTGTTATGTTCCAGGAAGCCCCAATGAGATTAGGTGAAGATTTCTCATAAAAAACCATGCAGGCAGGAAGGCAGTAGGTCCAAATATTTAAACTGCTGGGGAAAAACGCCAACCAAGAATTTTATAACCAGTGAGACAATCTTTTACAAATGAGAGAGATATTAAGATAGTACCAGACAAAGGTGAGGGAGATTTGTCACCACTAGGCCTGCCCTACAAGCAATGCTAAAGAGCTTTTTTCACAGAGAAACAAAAGGATGCTAGACTGTAGCACAGTGAAATAAAGAACTCTAAAGAAACTATGGGTAATTATAAATGCCAGTACTATTGTGTTGTACTTTTTGATATGTTACTGCATTTTTTACTTCTTGCAGGTTCTAAAATGCAGCTGCATAAAAAGTAACAATAAATCTGTGGTTTTAGACCAAAAAAAAAAAAAAAGGATATAAATTGTAACAACTTCGGCTGGGAGAACAGAGGGTTAAAGGAATGGTGTGTGTGTGTGTATGATATTTAATTTGATATCAACCCAAACCTGATTGTTGTAGATTTAGGATGTAAATGTTAAGCCCAAAGATATCCACAAAGGGCATATATGAAAAATATATACAGAAAGAAATGGGAAGGGACTCAAAATGGAATACAAAACTTCAAATCAATATGAAAGTCGGCATTAACAGAAGAATTAAGGGACAAAAATGGGAAGGGACTCAAAATGGAATACAAGACTTCAAATCAATATGAAAGTAGGCATTAACAGAAGAATCGAGGGACAAAAAGGTATTAGACTTACAAAATGTCAGAAGAAAGTTCAGTCACTTTGAATGTAAATGGATTAAACTCTAGTAAAAAGGCAGAGAGACCTTTTGATTTGGATTTTATTCATCTCTTGGTATGGAGCAGTATCTCATTGTTGTCTCTGTTTATTTTTTTATTAAAGGTGTTCTGAGATTACAGAATGATCATACATAACATACAGCACCCCAATATCAACACCTTGCATTGGTATGGAACTTTTGTTACAATTGATGAAAGCATTTTTTAAATAATTGTACTACTTTTTAACAGTGGTTACCTTTGTTACAATTGATAAAAGATTATTAAAATAATTCTATTTCCATTATTTATATTAGGCATATTTTCCCCATATATCACCCTATTATTAGCACCATATTAGTATAGTACATTTGCTATAATTCATGAAAGATCATTCTTATACTTCTGCTATTAACTATAGTCTATAATAGGGTTCACTGTGTTGTTCAGGCCTCTTTTATCTTTTAATTTTTATTCTAATAATATATACATCCTAAAGTTTCTCCTTCTAACCATGTTCATCTATGCATCTTAGTGCTGCTGATTACATGCACAATAATGTGCTACCATCACCACCATCCATTTCCAAACATTCAATCAGCCCAAAAAGAAATTCTGTACAAGTTAAGCATAAACTCCCCATTCCCTAACCCCAATCTATCTCCTGGTAAGCTATATTTTAGATTTTAATTCTATGAGTTTTCTTATTATAATTACCTCAAATCAGAGAGATCATACAATGTTTGTCCTTTTGTGTCTGGTTTATTTCACTCAACAGAATGTCCTCAAGGTTCATCCATGTTGTCACAAGCATCAGTACATCATTTCCTCATAAAGGTGAATAATATTCCATCGTGTGTATATCATATTTTGTTTAACCATTCATTGATTGACAAACACTTGGGTTGTTTCCATCTTTGGGCAATTGTGAATAATGCCACTATGACTATCAGTGCATAAATTATCTGTTTGAGGCCCTGCTTTCAGTACTTCTGAGTATATATACCTAGTAGTGGGATTTCCTCACTATATGGTAATTCCATTCTTAGCTTCCTAAGGAACTGCCAAACTGTCATCCACTGCAGCTGCACCACTTTAAATTCCCACCAGTAAGGAATGAGTGTTTTTTCTCCACATCTTCTCCAACACTTGTAGTTTCTGTCCTTTTATTAATGGCCATTCTAGTGGTATGAAATGATATCTCATTGTAGTTTTGATTTGTATTTCCCTAATAGCTAGTGATGTTGAACATCTTTTCATGTGCATTTTATCCATTTGCATTTCCTTTTTGGAGAAATATCTACTCAAGACTACCCATCTTTAATTGTTTTTGTTTTTTATATTCTTGAGTTGTAGGATTTCTTTATATATTCTAGATATTAAACCCTTACTAGATATGTGGTTTCCAAATATTTTATTTCATGGAGTAGATTTTCATCTCACTTTCTTGACTAAGTCCTCTGATGCACAAAAGTTTTTAATTTTGAGTAAGTCCAATTTATTATTATTTTTTTTCCATTGCTTGTGCTTTGGATGTAAAGTCTAAGAAACCACCACTGCCTACCATACAATTTTTTAAAAAGACATGTTTATTTTTATTTATTTATCTATTCCCCCCACCTCTTGCCACCTGTGCTCATGTCTGCTCTCTGTGTCCATTTGCTGCGCTTTTTTTTTCTTTCTGTGTCTGCTTATCTCCCTTTGTTGTGTCAGCCTGCTGCACCCGTTCTCCACGTGCACAGGCTGTCAGCTCTCCGGCCAGCTTGCCTTCACCAGGGGCCCCCAGGAACCGAACTCGAGGCCTCCCATATGGTAGACAGGAGCCCAATGACTTGAGCCACATCTGTCTCCCTACCATATGAGTTTAAAGATACTTCCCTACATTTTTTTCTAGAAGTTTTATAGTCCTGATTCTTTTATTTAAGACTTGGAGCCATTCTGAGTTAATTTTTGTATATGGTGTGAGATAAAGGTCCACCTTCACTCTTTTTCATTTGGATATCCAGTTCTCCCAGCACCATTTGTTGGAGAGATTATTCTCTCAAAGATGAGTGGACTTGACAGCCTTCTTAAAAATCAATTGGCCATATATGTGAGGGCCTATTTAAGATTTAAAGTTAAGAAATGTGAGTACTCCAACTTCATTCTTATTTTTCAAGATGCTTTTTGGCTAATCAGGGCCCCATACACTTCCAAATAAATTTGATAATTGGGTTTTCCATTTTTGCAAAGAAGGCTGTTGGAATTTTTCCTGGAATTGTGTTGAATCTTTAAATCAATTTGGGTAGAATTGCCATCTTGATATTTAGTCTTCAAATCCATGAACATGGAATGTCCCTCCATCTATTCAAATCTTCTCTAATTTCTTCTAGCAATGGTTTGTAATTTTCTATGAACAAGTCCTTTACATCCTTGGTTAAATTTATTCCTAGATATGATTCTTTTACTTGCTATTGTAAATGGGATTTTTGTGTTGATTTCCTCCTCAGATTGCACATTTCTATGACTTTTCTATGTTGATCATGTATCCTGCAACTTTGCTGAGTTTGTTTATCAGCTCCATTAGCTTTTTTGTACATTTTTCAGGACTTTCTATATATAGGATCATGTCACCTGCAGATGGTGAAAGTTTTACCTCTTCCTTTCTAATTTGGATGCCTTTTATTTCTTTTTCTTGCCTAACAGTTCTGGTAGAACTTTTAGTACAATGTTGAATTAACAGGGGTAAAAGTGGGCATCCTTGTCTTGTTCCAGATCTTAGAGGGAAAGTTTTCTGTCTTTCACCATTGAGTGTGATATTAGTTAAGGGTTTTTCATATATGCTCTTTATCATGTTGAAGTTTCCTTCCATTCCTATTTTTCAAAGTGTTTTTTAACAAGAAAGGATGCTGGGATTTGTCAAATGCCTATTCTGGTTCAATCGAGATGATCAAATAGTGTTTTTCCTCCTTCAATTTATTAATGTGGTGTATTACATTAATTGATTTTCTTGTGTTGAATCACCATGCATACCTGGAATAAAACCCACTTGATTATGGTACATACTTCTTTTAAAGTGCTATTGGACTCGATTTACAAGTGTTTTGTTGAGGATTTGTAAATCTATATTCATAAGAGAAATTGATCTGTAGTTTTCCTTTATGTAGTACTTTATGTGGATTTAGTATTAGCGTGATGTTGGTCTATCAAATGGGTTAGGTAGTGTTCCCTCATCTTCAATTTTTTGTAAGATTTTGAGCAGGTTGGTGTTAATTCTTGGAATGATAGGTAGAATTCACCTTGAAACCATCTGGTCCTGACCCTTTCTTTTTTGGGAGGACTGTGATGACCGATTCAATCTCTTTACTTGTAAACGGTCTGTTGAGGTTTTCTATTTCTTCTAGAGTCAGTGTAGGTTGCTCGTTTATTTCTAGGAATTTGTTCATTTCATCAAGGTTGTCTAATTGGTTGGCATATAGTTATTCATAATATACTCTTATGACCCTTTTATTTCTGGGGGTCAGTAGTAATGTTCCCATTCTCATTTCTGATTTTATTTATTTGCATTTTCTCTTTTTTTTCTGTGTCAGGCTAGCTAAAAGTTTCTCTTTTATTGATCAAAGAACCAACTTTTGGTTTTGTTAATTCTCTCTAGTGTTTTTTTATTCTCAATTTCATTTATTTCTGCTCTTTGTTATTTCTTTCCTTCTGCTTGCTTTCAGATTAGTTTGCTATTCTTTTTCTAGTTTCTCCAGGTTTGCAGTTAGGTCTTTGACTTTAGCTCTTTCTTCTTTTCTAATGTAATCGTTTAGTGTACAAATTTCTAACTTGGCACTGCCTTTGCTGCATCCCATAAATTTTGATATGTCGTGTTCTCTTTTTCTTTCATCTCAAGATATTTACTGATTTCTCTTATAATTTCTTCTTTGACCCACTGATTGTTTAAGGGTGTTTAACTTCCATATGTTTGTGAATTTTCCAGTTCTCTGCTTGTTATTGATTTCCAGTCTCATTTCATTATGGTCAGATAAAGTACTTTGAAAATTTCGATATTTTAAAATTTACTGAGACTTGTTTTATGACCCAACAGGTGGTCTATCCTCAAGAATGATCCATGCACACTTAAGAAGATTGTATATCTAGCTGTTTCGGGGTGCAATGTTCTGTATATGTCTGTTAGGTCTAGTTCATTTTTTCATATTATTAAAGTTCTCTGTTTCCTTATGGATTCTCTGTCAGATGTCCTATCTATTGATGAGAGTGGTGTATTGAAGTCTCCAACTATTATTGTAGAGACATCTATTCTTCTCTTCAGTTTTGTCAGTGTTTGCCTCATGTATTTTTGGGCACCAGGGTTAAGTGCATAAATATCTATGTTTGTTATTTCTTCTTGGTGGATTGTCCCTTTTATTAGTATATAGTGTCTTTTATAACAATTTTGTTTTTAAAGTCTATTTTGTCTGATATCAGTATAGCTACCTCAAGTCTTAGTTGTTACTATTTGCATGGTATATCTTTTTCCAAACTTTCAAGTTCAACCTATTTGCATCTTTGGGTTTAAGTTGAGACATAATTTTTCATACTTTTTTATCCAGTCTGCCAATTTGTGTCTTTTGATTGGGGAGTTTAATCCATTAACATTTCAGTGTTATTACTGTAAAGGCAGTACTCACTTTAGCCACTTTATCCTTTGATTTTCATATGTCATACTTTTGTCTCTTTTTAACCTATTACCTACCCTTACTGATAATTTTCCTATCTTCGCACTACTCCAAGCCAGTCTGTCTTTTCCCTTCAACCTGCAGAACTCCCTTTAGTATTTCTTATAGTGCAGGTCTCTTTTTGATGAACTCTCTCAGTTTCTGTTAATCTGTCAATATTTTAAATACCCCCTCATTCTGAAGGACATTTATGCCAGATAAAGAATTTATGGTTGGTAGATTTTCTCTTTCAGTACCTTAAATATATCATACAACTGCTTTCTCACATTCATGGTAACTGATGAGAAATTGGCACTTAGTCTTATTGAGGATCCCTTGTATGTGATGAATCATTTTGTTCTTCCTGTTTTGAGAATTCTCTCTTTATATTTTGCATTTGACATTCTGATTAGCATGTGTCTCCAAGTTGGTCTATTAGGTTTTATTCTGTTTGGAGTATGTGGCACTTCTTCAACATGTATACTTATGCCTTTCAAAGAGTTGTGAAATTTAGGGGCATTAATTCCTCAAATATTCTTTCTGCCCCTTTCCCCTTGTCTTCTCCTTCCAGGACACCCATGATGCATATGTTTGTGCACTTCATGCCATCACCTAATTCCCTAAAACACTGCTCGATTTTTTTCTATTCTTTTTTCTATCTGTTCTTCCATCTGGAAGATTTTGATTGTCCTGTCTTCTAGTTCACTTATTCTTTCTTCTGTCTGTTCAAATCTGCTGTTGTATGTCTCAAGTGTATTTTTAATCTCTTTTATTGTTCTTTTCAACCCCATGATTTCTGTTATTTTTCTATTAATGCTTTTCAAATCCTTCTTTATGCTTACACATTTTCTTCTTAATATCATTTTTATCTTGAGCCATATTTTCCTTCATTTCCCTAAATTTAGATGTTTGATTTTCTGTGATAAGTGTTCCAAATTCTGTCTCCTCTGAAGTTTTAATTTTTTCCCATGACTGGGTCATATATTCCTGTTTCTTAGTTTGATTTGTAGTTTTTTTGCTGATGTCTAGGCATCTGATTATCTTGATGAATTAACTCTGAAGGTCAGTTTCTCTCTCTTGCCTAAAAATTTATTGTTGATTGGCTTTGTGTTGAGGCCCTTCTTTGACACTTAGTTCACCTTAATAGAGACCTTAAGAATACCCTGTGTTTAACTGATCAGATTTTTTAGCTCTTCTTATTCTGATTCTTGCCCTGGATATGCAGTACAATTTTTAAGGTGGCACATTTTGTTCAATGGCTTCAACTCCAGGAGAAAGCTTCCTTTCTTCTTCCTTCTCTAGGAATCTTGATCTGTTCTGTTTGTTTTTGCTTTGCTCCTACAGGTTTTTTTGTTTGTTTGTTTGTTTGTTTTTTATACTCCTTTCATTGTCTCTAACTGCATTTGCCTGGAGAGCAAATTCTGGCAGTAGGGTCATCCCGTCAAGGACTTTCCATGTCAGTATTCCCAGCCAAAGCAGGTCCAGGGACCCACGAAGTGGGTGCAGACTGGCTCCAAAGTGCCCTGGGGAGGGGATCAGAAATGATGCCAAAAGCCTCCTTGACAGCTCCCAAGCTTAGCTTTCCTGGCCTGCCTAGCAAATGTAACCTCCTGGCTAACTGTCTCATGCATCTTCAAGGAAACACTGTGTCTTTAAATCTCCACCCTCTCCTCCCCTGTCCTGGGCAGGGTTGAAACCTCATCTGCCACCATCTTTATTTTGTGGTGGGTTAGCATAATGGCTCAGAACCAGGACCCATAAATCCAAATTCTCTATCAAAAGCTGTGATCAGGGAAGCGGGTGTGGCTCAGTGGATAGAGCCCCCGTTTACCATATGGGAGGCCCGGGTTCATGGCCCGAGGCCTCTTTGTGAGGGCACGCCGGCCTGAGCGGTGCGGTGGGCTGATGCAGCAACCTCACGGCAGGAAGCGGGTGTGGCGCAATGGATAGAGCACCCGTTTACCATATGAGAGGCCCCGGGTTCGCTTCCTGGCGCCTCCTTGTGAGGCCAGGCCGGCTCGCGCGGCGCCGTGGGCTGATACGGCAAGACCTCACAGTAAGGGGGAGATAAGCAGACACAGAGAAGACACGCAGCAAATGGACACAGCAGCACAGGCAGCAAGGGGGGGATAAATTAAAAAAAAAAATTAATTAATTAAAAAACAAAAAACAAAAAACAAAAACCTGTGATCACTGATCAGCCATACCCACCCCTATTCTTGGGAAAGAGGATACCTAAGTCCCTTTCTGATATGAGCCAGGGAATGAACCACATGTTGGCATGCAACAAGAGTGGGGGATGAGCATCAGCCACTGTGGTGAGGAGAGAGTCACTCACTGTACTCTTCCGTAGTTCATCAGTCTTTTCCTCTCACTCTTCCCTGGATTCTGTATCATGTTCTTCTGGTCTCCAGAGATTCAGAATAGTTGTTTCAGACAGTTCCTCCCTGTGTTAATAGTTGCCTTCGTGGAAGAAATGAGCACTGGTTTCTGACTATTCTAGTCAGAAAATTTCCCTACTCAGCTATTTTCCCACAGTTCTCTCTCAGTAAAGATTTAATATCCAGAATATATAAATAAATCCTTCAGTTCAGCAACACAATGACAACCCAACTAATAAACCCAACTAATAAAGTGGCAAAAGACTTGAATACCCTTGAATAGACATTTTTCCAAAAAAAGACATCAAATGGCCAATAAACACATGAAAAAATGCTTAACATCATTGGCCATTAGATAAATTCAAATCAAAATAAAAATGAGATACCTTTTTACACCCAGAAAAATGGCAAATGCTAAAAAAATGAAAACAAAACAAAACAAACAAACAGCAACCAAAAAGACAAGTGTTGGAGACAATGTGGAAAAACAGGAACACTTGTTCATTGTTCGTAGGAATGTGAAATGGTGCAGCCACTGTGTTAAACAGTTTGGTGATTCCTTAGAGAGTTATATAGACACATCATATGATCTGGGAAACCCACTTCTAGGTATATAACAAAAACAATTGACAGAAGGGACTTGAATAGATATATGCACACTGTTATTCACTGTGGCATTCTTCACAATAGCCAAAAGATGGTAGGTACCACATGTTTACCTACAAATGAATAGATAAACAAAATCTGGCATATGCATAGAATGGAGTATTATTCAGCACTAAAAAAGAATGTCATTCTGATACATTTGACAACAAGGATAAACCCTGACAACATCATGATGAGTAAAATAAGCCAGATGCAAAAGGAAAAATATTGTATGATCTCACTGATATTAAGTAATTAGAATAAGCAAATTTATAGAGTCAGAAACTAGAATACAGTTTACCAGGGGCCAGGTGGGGGTAGGGAATGGGGAGATAATAATATATAAGTAAAGAGTTTCTGTTTGGGGTGTGGTAATGTTTTGGTAATGGATGGTGGTGATGTTAACTCTATAATGTTACTATAATTAACACCATTTATTTATATACTGGAATGTCATTAAAGGGAAAGTTTTAGGGCGTACATGTTACTAGAATAAAAATTTTTTATAAAACACAGGAATGTACAACACAGTGAACTCTAATGTAAATTATGAAGTACAGTTAAGAGTATAATTATAATAATATTTTTTCATCAATTGTCACCAAGGTATCACTTGAACGAAAAGTGTTAATAATAGGGCAAGTGTTAGTTCAAGAGTTGGTATATATGGGAACTCTGTATTTTCTGCATGATTTTTCTGTAAACTATTAACTTCTATAATAACAAAAAGTTAAAAAAAAAAAAAAAA
>JAQZBX010102841.1:0-11105 GCA_029593785.1 Cabassous unicinctus | reverse complement strand
GGGGCCTGCCAAAGGCTCCAGACAGCATATCTATTTACCACTGAAGCTTCCAACACCATTGGATCTGCTGGATCATATGGCCCAAGTGGTAGTGCAGCTTGCACAGCAGCCTGGACCTGCCACAGAGCTTCCTCTTTTTCTGGTCCCCAATCAAAATGAGTAGCTTTTCTGGTCACTTGGTAAATGGGCTGGATTAGCACATCCAAATGAGGAATGTGTTGTTTCCAAAATCCGAAGAGACCAATTAAGTGTTGTGCCTTTTTATTTTTTGGTTGTAGGAGGGATCAGATGCAACAGGTTGTCTTTCATTTTAGAAGGGATATCTCAACATGCCCCACACCATTGGACACCTAGAAATTTCATGAGTTGGAAGGGCCCTGTATTTTTGTTGGATTTATCTCCCATCATCTCTCATGCAAATGCCTTACAAATAAGTCTAGAGTCTTGGCTACTTCTTGCTCACTAGGTCCTATCAACATGATATCATCAGTATAAGAGACCAGTGTGATGTCTTGTGGGTCGAAGAGACGATCAGGGTCCCTGCAGACAATATTATGACATAGGGCTAGATAGTTGATATACCCCTGAGGCAGGACAGTGAAGGTATACTGCTGGCCTTGCCAACTGAAAATAAACTGTTTCTGGTGGTCCTTACTAATGGCAATTGAGAAAAAAGCATTTGTCAGATCAACAGCTGCACAACAGGTACCAGGGGATGTGTTGATTTGCTCAAGCAATGATACCACATCTGGGACAGCAGCTGCAATTGGAGTCACCACCTGGCTAAGTTTATGATAATCTACTGTCTTCCTCCAAGATCCATCTTTTTTCTGCACAGTCCCAATAGGAGATTTGAATGGGGATGTGCTCTGAATCACCACACTGCATCCTTCAAATCATTGATGGTGGCACTAATCTCTACAGTCCCTCCAGGAATCTATTATTGCTTTTGATTTACTATTTTGCTAGGCAGAGTCAGTTCTAGTGGCTTGCACTTGGCCTTTCCTACCATAATATCCCTCACTCCACAAGTCAGGGATTCAATGTAGGTATTCTGCCAGTTACTGAGTATGTCTATTCCAATTATGCATTCTGGAACTGGGGAAATAACCACAGAATGGGTCCGGGGACCCACTGGACCCACTGCAAGATGGACCTCCATCAATCACCTGACCTCCATAAGCCCCTACTCTGAATGGTGGACCACAGTGACATTTTGGGTCTCCTGGAATTAATGTCAATTCTGAGCCAGTATCTAATAATCCCCAAAATGTCTGATCATTTCCTTTTCCCAATGCACAGTTACTCTAGTAAAAGCCCATAGGTCTCCTTGGGGAAAGGTGGGAGGAAGATTTATAGTATAAATTTTTGGCAGTTTAACAAGATCCTTTCCCAAGGGGATCTGGTCCTCTCCTCATTCAAGGGGCTCTGGGTCTGTAAACTGTTTCAAGTATGGGAATTAATTAAGGGGCTGCATCTGTAATTTGAGTTAGGGTTTTGTTCACTCAACCTAGAACTCTTCTGCTTATACAGATCCAGAAGAAATTTAGTAGACTGCCCGTGTATTTCACTTCTAGGTACTCCAGGATCTATTAGGCAACGCTATAACTCTATGCAACTCAGACTATTTTGAGTGCTGCTTTGAATCTTCTTTTTCATTGTGGTAGCCACACCCACCTTGTCTTTGGCGATTAGTTGCTGATACTTGACTGTTACGGGACCACGATCCTATCATTCCCATAATGTCTAAGGATTCTAATTCCATTACAGCCCTCCCTACAGTAATATCTGGACTACAGAGAAGAGCAACCCAGAGCTCTTCAGGGAAGATGGAGTTAGTCTTACAAATTTGTCCTCTGGACATTCCTGGGGTGGGTGGGCAGGTCTTAAATGGTTAATCCATTCTAGTATTTCAATCTCTCTAAGCGTTTGAATTCCCTCTTCTACTGCATACCAGGGCAAATCGGGCATCTCAACCTTGGACATGCTAGGCCATCTTTTGGTCTACATTTTACTCAGCTACTCGAACAAACTGTTAGACCCCTTTCTAACCCCTAGAGCTACAGCGTTGAATCCAGAATTTTTGCTTAGTGGGCCCATATCAATAAATTCAGCGTGATCCAACTTTATATTCCTTCCACCATGATTCCATACCCTTAATATCCATTCCCACACATATTCCCCTGATTTCTGTCTATATAAGTTGGAAAATTCATGCAGTTCTTTCAGAGTATAGCGTACTTCCTCATGGGTCACACTCTGTATTTCACCTTTGGGGGCTTGTTGTGATTTTAGTCTAGTAATAAGTCTTGAAGAGAAGAGGGGTGGTGGGGGTGGGTAAGGAGAAGGATTAGAATTGTCTGGCAAGGTACTGACTATGGGCATTCCTTTGCAGTTTCTTCTGGTGAGACAGGACTAATCTCTTCAGGCAGGGGTGGAAGGCAGATATCTAAGGGCAGGCTGGAGGCTGGGCAGTGCATGTTGGAGTTGGGCTGGAACCTGCCTCCGCTGAGAGGAGGTCCAGACTCCCTGGGGCAGCCTGGGGGCTGGGTGATACAAGCGTGGTCTCCACAGGGCAGGCCATCACAGGTTTATCTGGTAAAGTCTCAGCAGAATTTAGGGTTCCAATGTCCCCACCAATGTTATCATCATCCCATATGTGTCCATCCCAATCCTCTGGGTTCCACTCTTTTCCAATCAATGTCTTCACTTTAACCACAGATACCCCATGGGATTGAGATTTTAGTTTCCTTTGTAAACTCTCCTACTCGTACAATGAGAGTCTGAGTCTGCTTCTCAGATATCTCAAGCTTGTGGCTGCAGGAAACAAGATTTTCTTTCAGAGCAAACAGAAACTTTCACATCATTCCTGGGGCATTTAAGTTTCAAATTTGAAGACTTCAGCTCATCTCTTTCTTTTTTAACTGTATCCAGAGTATCTAGGAGGAGTCAGCCAACATCATTATACTTTTTGACTCCACAAAACTCTGTCAAGGTGTTGAAAACACTCTCACCCAGATCCTTGCTTCTTATAAGTGTGGAAGGAGGGGAATCCAGTGATGCTATTTTGCATATCTCTATTGCCAGCTTATGCCATGGACTGTTAGCAACCTCTTCATTATTGGAAATGGAGTCATTAGTACCCTTGAGTCCAATTAGAGTAAAGAGGCAATTGTAAAACTCCCAGAACCTCCTCAGACATCCCATGTTTAAGATTGTGTTCCTCAAGAACCACTCCTGGTACCAAACTGTATTAGTCAGGGTTCTCTAGGGAACAGAATCAATAGGAGATATCTGTAAATAGCATGAGAGTTTATAAGATTCTTTCACATGATCGTGGGGATGCACAAGTCCAGGTTCTGCAGGCAGGCTGCAAACCAGGGGCTCTGATGAAATTCCAGTGCAGGTCCTTGATGAGCTTCCAGGAGATCTTGGCTGTTCAAAGACAAGCTGGGAAATTCTCTCTGAATGCTAAAATCACTTCCCCTTTTAAGGCATTCAACTGTTTGGATAAGTCACTCATTGCTGATGGCAATCTCCCTGGTTGCTTGTAGATATAATCAGCCATCTATGCAGTAAACTCACTGATGACTAAAGCCCATAAGTGTCCTTGTATTACAATTAGACCAGTGCTTGCTTGCCCAAACAACTAGGCACAATTACCTGGCCGAGTTGACACATTAGCCTAACCATCACAAAACCCTCTTGGGAATTTTTCATTTCATTTATTGTGGTCTTCATCTTTAGTAGTTCTGTTTGTTTCCTTTTAAAATTTTCTCTCTTTACTGATATTCTCATCTTGTTCATTCATTGTTTTCCTGATATCCTTTGGTTCTTTCTCTGTATTTTCCTTCATTTCCTTAAGCATATTGAAGATAATTTTTTAAGTCTTTAGTATGTCCATAGTCTGGTCTTCTTTATTTATGTTTTTGGATTTTTATCCTCTTTCTTTGGATGGGCCATTAATCCTGTTTGTTTGCCTTTAATCTTTTGCTGCAGACTATATATTTTAATATTTTAAAAGGTTAACTTTGATAGTCAGTCCCTGAGCTGTCTGTTTCTTAGCTTTGTATCCAGCTAGTGATATGACAGAGACTTTTTTGAGTGCCAGGAAAAAAACAAAACCAAACAAACCAATGCAAAAACTGCTTTTTACAGTCTTTGCAAATTGGCTTTGCATTGGCTGGTGCTCTCCTTCAGCATTCAGCTCCCCTATTGAGATGTTTAATCCAAGTCATATGTAAAGTTCAGAGTCCTCCCTGTCCCAAACTTTGCTAGTGTTTCCCTGTGTCCTTTTTTGGGGCTTGTGCTTGCTAGTAGCCTTAGGAGTTCCCCTATTTACAATAATTTGAATGTCCTTTCTGCTCCCTAGGAAACAGGCCTACTCCTCTTCCTGGGTGTGCCATAGCAGGACTTAAAGCAGATAAGACTTTGCCCTCGGCTCCACAACTCAAATGTTTCTTACACCATGTTCACTATCCCAAGTTGCTTTTACCTGGAGAGCAAATTCTGGGAGGGGGAGTTGAGCCAGAGAAGAGTTTCCAGGTCAGTCTTTTCTAACCAGATCAAGGCCAGGGATCCACAAATGTCAACTCCACACTGTCCTGGAAAGGGAGTGAGTAAGAGGCCAGAAAAAGTACCAAGAGTTTCTCCCTATGGCTCTTTAAAGCTGTGTTTTCTTGATTAGACACTTGCCCCATAAAAGCAGCCCTTTAACTGTTTCTGTAGTTTTGAAGAAAAGTACTATCTTTATGACTCTTCTGCTATTTTTGCCCTAGGTGAGTTGGAATAAGGGCTACCCTCAGAACTGGGCCCACAGTGGTCTGAAGAAGCATATGCCAGATCTTGGAGAACTAGGTCTTTACTTCCCACTGTGGGACCAGCAAACTACACCATGAGACAGGGTTGAGGACTTTATTGCTGTCTGCTATAAGGCTGGGACATGGGCAATGTTAGCCACTGCAGAGAGAGTGAAAATCACTGGTACTTACCACAATGTACCAGTCTCTTCCTTTTGCTCTTTCCTGTATGCTACACAATGTTCTACAAGTCTCCAGAGTTTCAAAATAGTTTATTCAGTCAATTCCTGCCTGTTTTGTAGTTTTTCTTGTGGAGGGATTGATTCTGGAGCATTTTACTCTGCCATCTTCTCACAATCTTCAGCCCATTATGATTTATTTTAAATAATAGTCATTCATCAATCTGATGTGGATTCACTGGCTAACAATGTGTTGTTTCAAGGTATGGTATTCTGAAATTATTCTGGCATTCAATCCGCAACAGACTACTTTGATATTTGTACATTAAGGATTTTAGGGAATTTGTTTTATTATCCTATTACCTTAGTTTTAATTTTTCCTTATCATTTTTTAACCAATTCATAAGCAGAGATGGAAGAAAAATAGCTCACAGAAACTAACCCAGTGAATGACATTATGGGACTACAGTTGGCTTATACTGTGGTGCCTCTAATAAGAGTCACTCACACCTCTGAAAAAAAAACTTAAAAGGCAGAAGAACCAAAGTGGAAAAACAGGCTCATATGAGATTTCAATATCTCATAGTCCTATGAAAAAGAAACATACCATAAAATATTAAAGGGACAAATTCTATATAGGGGGCATAAAATCCAATTAAAGATGAATCTTCCAGAAAAGAGCATATCAGTACTTGGGGAAAGATATGTAAAGAACCCTTCCTTGGGAAAAGGCAATCCTTGGAAAATGCATGGGAAGATGCAATAAAAATTTTCTCCTGTGGTGATGGTATGCAGAAACTAATCATTTAGAAACTCAGGATAGGATAGAAGCTAAACATTTACAGACATGGCAAAAGTTGTAGAAAAGTTCTCACACAACTCTGAATGTAGAACAAGAGAGCCAACTGAGGTCAGACAACTATATCATTGACAAAATTGGCAAGGAAATGGATGGAGCAACTGGATACTTACCACTGCAGGGGATCCAGACAGACAATTTACAGGAGGTGGGAAGAGGAGGGCTCATTAAGAGCCAGCTCTTAGTGTGAGTATCTGCCTTTAACTCTTTGAAGAATGTGAGATGAACACTATCTATTCTCTTGAGCCCACTGTTATTTTTTAAAATTTTAGTTAAAAATATAAAAAGCCTTTGGAAAATACAGAACCACTAAATATAAGAATCCACACTCCCATTAACAATGATAATGGGAAGCGGGTGTGGCTCAGTGGATAGAGCCCCCGTTTACCGTATGGGAGGCCCGGGTTCATGTCCCGAGGCCTCCTTGTGAGGGCACGCCGCCCTGAGCGGTGCGGTGGGCTGATGCAGCAACCTCACGGCAGGAAGCGGGTGTGGCGCAATGGATAGAGCCCCCGTTTACCATATGAGAGGCCCCGGGTTTGCTTCCCGGCGCCTCCTTGTGAGGGCAGGCCGGCTCGCGCGGCGCCGTGGGCTGATGCGGCAAGACCTCACAGCAAGGGGGAGATAAGCAGACACAGAGAAGACACGCAGCGAATGGACACAGCAGCACAAGCAGCAAGGGGGGGATAAATAAATAAATGAATAGATCTTTAAAAAAAAAAAATGATAACAATGATTACTGCCATTATTTTGTTGTATTTCCTTCCAAGTTTTTCTATATTTTTATCTTAAATAATTGTGATCATATAGATACACAAGCATATACATACACATAATTTTCTATTTATCTTTTTCACTTAATAGTTATACATAAATTTGTTTGCATGTTATTTTTATAAAGCAATTTGGGATGGCTGAACAATGGCATCATATATGTGTGTATATATATATACACACACACATTCACATGCACACACATACATATATCTATAATCATTATAACAATTTTTTGTTACAGTGAATAGCTTCTGCCTTTTATATTATTTTATTAAGGGACATCCAAGAAGTGGATTGACTGCACTATCTTAGTTTTCCCAGGCTACTGTAACAAAGTAACAGGAACTAATTGGATTAAACAACAGGAATGTATTGTCTCACATTTCTAGAGTCTAGAAGTGCAGAGTCAAGGCATTGACAGGGTCATGCTTCCTCTGATATTCTGGCAGTGCTTGCTAGCAATCCGTGATGTTCCTCGGCTTGTGGTGTGTCTCAGTCTCTTCTCCGGCACATGACTGTCTCTCTCTATCTCTTCTCCTGTGTCTAAATGTTCTCTTCTTGTTAGGACACCAGTCATATTGGGTTAGGGCTTACCTAATCCAGTTTGGCCCTATGTTAACTGATAACATCTTCAAAAATCCTATTTCGAAACAGGATCACATTCATGGGACTGAGGGTTAGTACTTGAAAATTTCTCTTTGGGGGACACAGTTCAATCCATAACATGTACCAAAGAGCCAAACAATTTGAGGTTTTATTGCCCAATTTATATTTTCAAATTCTTGTAGCAATTTACATGCATTCATTCATTGAACTTACATTTACTGAATACATGCTAGTGCTCCTGGGAGTTTATACCAGCAGAATTTTACAGCATTCCTGTAGGATTTAATTTGGGGTATGGAAGAACTCACGGGGTTCTTTGGAGGTGCTGACTTTTCTATATGTCCCTTTATCACCTGTGTGCTCATAATTATTACATATATGTGTGCAATTTCAGCTAGGTACTTGAAGTGACAAGGATTGAGATTGAGTCATGTAAACAGAGTCAAAGTGTCACAACTGAACAAGGAGGGATGAGTGATGATAAGGTTTAGATTGAATGATCTGGTCTAGAGGACTAGATAAAAATTTGTTCAGGTGAATGGAGACAGATTTAGGGACAATGTAACTTCTCCCATATTATAGAGATGGGGGAAAACTGAAAGAAGTAATAAATAGGTGAAAGATTCTTAGCTTCAGGCTTCTCCTATCCGGAAAAAAGCAATCTGAAAAGATTTTAATTATAGTAAATGAATACTTTAAACACATGGCCCATCATAGGAGTACAAATAAACTTCACAAGAAAAAAATATCACACAAATAAATGACATTCTAAGGGTCTTGTGGCATCTGGGTAGAGAAATTGTTTGGAGTCATGGGGTTTTCATGCTATTCTTTCAAATATACAGTGTAGGCAATTTCTTCATCCACTTTCATTACTGGTTAGTCATTATAAAACACTACATATTGCATCATAATAATGTTGGCAATGGAAATTCTATCTGAATATATATTGGGCAGTGTAAAAGAACAGCCCAGTTCATTCTTACCATGTTCCTCATAATTATAGGCTGATCTGGTGCTACTTGAGTGCAAGCTATGTAGATTTGGGGGGAGTTTACTATCTGATAAAACAGATTATAATATTCCTCTCTTTATAGTAATGAGTCAGGGTTTGGTGTTCTGATTTCCATTCATAAGACTGAGATTGTCCTCTCTGTCTCTCTTATCTGGTTACCCTTCAGTAGTCACCGAGAAGTAGAACTCTTAATTTGACTGCTGATAGCTGCTGATTGCATTGAGTTGAGAAGAGACTTCTAAGCACAGGCTACCACCTACACTTCTAAGTCAGAGATTTATGAGCAAGGTCAGGCATGGCAGTCCGAGTATGCCAGTGCAATTATAAGGGCATTGGATTTGTCAGCTAAGTGTAAAATACCCTTGTGCTGTAGAGTGAAGCCTTCATCTTCTAAGTAAATTAACTGTAATAACTATCAAACTACAGCTGGTAAGCAAACCAGCCATCTGTGAAGAGGGAATCCATTGGCCACAAAAGCCTTATTAGACATTCCTTCAAAATATGGAAAATTTGAACAACCTGAGCTGCTTTTGAGCCCATGGAAGGCAAAATACAGCATAAAATAGAATCTTATTGCTTCATCCTTACAAAGAAAAATCACAGTTGGGAGCTGAAGAGAAAAGTTGGATGGGTAGGATGTTCATCTTGAAATTGGTGCAAGGAGATGGAAACAGGCTGAGTGAGATCATTCCGTTTACAAGCTAGTGATAATAATGCAGCAGATGGTTATGTAACTCTGAGCTACCCCAGTTTATCTAGATTTTGTGAGGTCCTCTGTTGTCTCCCAATCATTTGTAAACTTTCTCTAGTAGACTATGGAACTGAATTTGTGATTTTTTTCAGCCTTACTGTGTTAGCCAAAGGGGTGCTGATGCAAAGTACCAGAACTCTGTTGGGTTTACAAAGGGTATTTTTTGGGGGTAGAAGCTCATAGTCACAAAGTCTGAAAGAGCCCAACTCAAGGTACCATAAGAGGTACTTTCTCACCTACAGTCTGTTGCCAGGTGTTGATGCAAGATGGTGGGCGGTGTCTGCGAGGGTTCAGTCTTCCTGCTCCTCCCAAGGCTCCGTGGTCCCAGCTTCTTCCAATCTCAGCCACAGGCTGGGACAAGTCTTGTCTGTCTCCGGGGGCTTGTTTTTTTCTCCAGGCTCAGCTGCTCTGCTCTCTCCACAAGGCCAGCTGTAAACTGTCAGGCGAATGGCTCGTCTCTCTTCCTGGGGTCTCTGCTATGTCTAATGGGGCCTTCTCTCTTTCCTCACGCACCTGCTTCTCTGTGCACTTACTTTCTGGGCTCCAGGATAAAAAAACTCCTACTAACTCCTCTGCCGTGTAATTTTCTCTGTGAGTCCTTGCCCACCAACGGGGTGGGGACTCAACATCCTACTGATGTGGCCCAATCAAAGCCTTAATCATAATTTAATCAAGTAAGAGTGAAATCTCTGAATCCAATACAATCTAATGTACCCAGAGAAATAGACCAATTTACAAACATAATCCAATATCTCTTTTTGGAATTCATAAATAATACCAAACTGCTATACTCACTTTGGGCAAGGAAGATTTGAGGTAATATTTAGTCTGTCTCATTACCTGGAACAGTGCCCCCCGCCCCTTAAAACAGTCTCCAGTCTCCATAATTAAAGCTATTGTGAACTTAATGCATCTCTTGGAAACTGCAGTTCTTGAGTCTCTGCAGAAACTTTCTATGCTGGACACTCAAAAAGGATATGCCACACTTTTGTTGATGCTTAAAAGATTCCTAATCTCCCTACCATATGTAATGAATCTCACCTAACCTCTTTCAGAAGACAATGAAGGTATAAGAAATCAGATAAATCTGTGTTTGAATCTCAGTTGAATCACTTTCTGGAATTGGGCCAAATACTTAAACTTCTTTGATTCTTAGTTCCTGTATAAAACAAAAACAGTATGTCTCTTACAGGATTTTATAAGAATGAAATGAAGCTACATGTATGGAGTTTCTCAGCATAGTGCCTGCCCTACAGAGGATATTCAATAATGGGTTATATTTACTTCCTTCTTTTGATGATAAGTCAAAGAAACCCGAGTTTCCCTATATTCAATTGACATTCACTACTGTCCACAGTGATTTCTCCAAAGGAAATCGTGACAGCAGAAAAGACTTAAGACAATTGAAAGAAAGACACTGGCTAAAAGAGCCATCATTGAAGGGGCATTTAGAATGAAAAGACATAAGTGGAAAGTATAAAAAGCTTAAACTAGAGAATAAGCATGAGAGCAAAATTATCTAAGCCTATTATCAAGTGGGGAGCTGCCTTTCCTATGAGAATTTCCAAGATTTTATATTACAGCTAATATGTTTTTACATGTGGAAAGTGTTATCATAACAGAAACTTTTATGGGTCTATATTATATGATATGCTGTAAATCAATAATTTAAAAATGCCATAGGGAGTAAGAGCACTAAA
Source organism: Cabassous unicinctus (assembly GCA_029593785.1). Taxonomy (NCBI): domain Eukaryota; kingdom Metazoa; phylum Chordata; class Mammalia; order Cingulata; family Chlamyphoridae; genus Cabassous; species Cabassous unicinctus. Next base: position 419 of record JAQZBX010102841.1, on the reverse strand, counting down.
TAAATACATAATTATTATTTAGGTCTGGTTGTTTCACTTGAGTAAAAAATTTCTGGCAGCCTCATTATGTCTGGCCTATAGCAAGCCAATAACTTATTCCTTGGTCTTTGAAATTATTTGTTGGATTGTGCTGTGCGTGAGTTGAGCTAATGTATGATGGTTGAAAAACATGTTAAATGGAACTATGCAGTGAAAGCACTGCATAAATCTTATGTACAGAATGTGTCCCGACCCGCGGGACAAATCAACTGAGACTCCGAGTTACCCAGCGAAGGAATGAGGCATAGACACGTGTAAGAAAATGGCTGTGCACTTTATTCTACTAACATAGCTCTTCCGTTGCTCTGCCGCGAGGGTTACAATCAGCTCTTTTATAAGCAGGGAAAGGGGAAGTGCATTAAGGCTTAGGTGTCGATACA
>JAQZBX010102840.1:0-11116 GCA_029593785.1 Cabassous unicinctus | reverse complement strand
ATAGGTAATCTCAATTCTCTAAAAATTTAAACTTTTGCTAAATGATTTTCATTGAAAGCACTAATTGAAATTTGTTTTGTGCCTAGACTAACATATTTTTTTAAAGATTTATTTACCCCCACCTCATTGTTTGTGCTTGCTGTCTGCTCTCCATGTCCATTCACAGTGTGCTCTCTGTGGCTGCTTGTCCTCTCTTTAGGAGGCAATGGGAACCGAACCTGGGACCTCCCATGTGAGAGAGAGGTGCTCAATCACTTGAGCCACCTCTGCTCCCTGCTTTGTTGTGTCTCTCATTGTGTTTTCTCTTTGTGTCTCCTTGTTGTGACATCTTGTTGTGTCAGCTCACCACGCCAGCCCATTGTGCCAGCTCGCTGTCTTGCTTGTCTTCTCCAGGAGGCACCAAAACTGAACCCAGGACCACCCATGTGGTAGGCAAGAGTTAAATCACTTGAGACACATTTGCATCCCCGTATTGCAAATTTAATGTGAAACACAAATAGGCAGGGGTCAGCATAATTCTAAGAGAGGATGATAATGAGGAAATATTAGGCTTATCAAATAAAAAGTAGCATTATAGAACAAATGCAATTTTATCATAGTTTAAATGACACATAAATAAAAAGATCAATGAAACAGATTAGAATACTGAAATCAATCCAGAAATATGTGAGTATGTAGATTGCATTAATTTTGGGTTTCAGAAATGGGGAAAAGTTAATAATAATAGAAAACTATTTAAAAAAAAAAAAACAGCTATCAAGAAGAACAGTTAAAATTCATTCTCTATTAAACTTCTTATTTCCAAATAATTTTCCGACTGGGTCAAATTTTTAAATATGAAATATAAAAGTAAAAATTGCTTAAATTAAATGCTAAAAATGTGAAAGAATATTTTGAAATGCATAAATTCAGAAAAGCCTTCCTAAGCAAGTATAAAATATACTGAGTGATCTGACTATGTAAATAAAGAAAAATTCTACTATGGAAAAACCCTATAGAATAAAAATGTCAAAATAATCACAAGATGTTAAATTAGCAATTATATATATAAGCATAAAAGGGGTATTAACCTTGTACTTCACTAACTTATAAAAATCAGTATGGAAAAACTCAATAATCCAAGAAAAGATATAAAAACATTATTCAGCAATTAAAAGATGAAGAAATACAAATAATTTTAAAATGTGAAAAGACATTCAAATTCAGTTATATTTTTAAAATTTCAATTTAGAGATACGAATGAAATAAAATTTCCAAAACTAATCAGATTGCCTAATACCTAAAGTTTTTATCTAACAATAGATGTTGAGAATATGAACAAACTTTCTCACAGTCTTTGGGCAGGAGTATATTTGGTACAACCTCAAGAATGTCATTTTGGCATTAACTATGAACATCAACATTTTAAATGCATGTACAGATTAATCCAATGATTTCATTTTTAGGAATCCCTCCTACTTGCACATATTAAAAAATACCATATTTATTGCAGTATTATTTGTCATAGAAAAAATGGGAAGCAACCTGAAAAGAGCTGGATATATTAGATTTGGTTCATCTTTATGAAAGAGTATTATCCAGTAAGAAAATAACTGTGCACATGTCCGATTTTTTGTGGACTAGTATGGAAAAATAATCAAGATCTTACATAGTAAAATGCAGAGTAGTCAACACACAGAGAAATACACATACATACACAGTATTAAATATGCTTTATTTGCAAAGATTATACTTTAAGAATCCTAAGAAACAGAAAAGAATGATTTCTTCTAGGGAGGATCACTGGGGAACTCTGGTGAAGAATGGATTACAGATATATTTTTGTATAAAGGTCATTTTGCATGATTTGCATATTATTGGCTTAATTGTTTTACTTTTAAAGTTATAAGTTTACACATTAAAATATTATATAAGGCTACAGACATTGAACATACAGTGTGTATTAAATAGCATTAATTATTTTTAAATATATAACTACCATTATAAAAAGAGGAAAAGCATAAATGACAGAATTTATCTAAACATATAATTAAGACTGAATGAGAAATGATAAAGATGTAAAACTAAATAAAGTTTGCCTAACAAATTAGACTTTCACTTCTTAAGCCATTACTTATTATTTATTGGCTGCCTACTAGATAAGTAATACAACTTTCCTGTTTCTGTGATAAACATGACATTATAGAGCTTAATTCTAGCATGGAAACTGTTATTAAAGGTCCTATCATATAATTAATTTTATAACTATAATTATTTATATACTTGGGAGGAGAGGAAAGGGTATATCAGATTAAAGGTGACTTCTAGGTCCAAGGATATGTACACTAAAGTCAAATGACTGTCCTCATGGTGCATGATGCACTTATTTACTAGCTGATATGGTTGTTCATTTTCTCCAATGGCTCTTTGTAATTTCAGAAAGTTGTTATTATTTTAATTGTGGATCTACCTTAAAGGAATTCTGTGAGCCAATCTGAAAACAAAAGCTTTCCACTTTTAGAATAATTTACCAAGAATGCATACATCTTATGTGCATAAGAAGATAGCAGCTAGAAATCTTCCAGAAAAAAAAAAATTTCTACTAGGTTCTTTTCTAGTAACTTCAGAAAAGAAAAAATACCATTCAGATTTTTTCTCATTTCTTTCTGCTGTGTTGGCATAGCCAAACTAGTTAGCTGTAGCTGAGATTTAGAGAGGGGATTCTTATGCCTTCTTTATATCGTGTTTCAAGTCTCCTGAAGCATCCCCTGAAATAGATAGCCAGTACTGAAGAGGATAGCACATTCTCCTAATAAGGCCAAAGATCATGGGACATGACTGAGCATGGAGTGTGTGCTGCTTACAGGTACAAAAATGTTGGAACAGTTTTATAAATGAGTAAGAGGTAAATTCTGGAGGAATTATAAGATGATTGATAGAAAAGGCCTAGATTTTTTTGAAGAGACTCTTGGTACAAATATGTATGCTAAATGTACTTCTGATGAGGTCTTAGAAGGAAATGATGAGCCAATTATAAGAAACTGGAGTAAAGGTGATTGATCCTTGTTCTGAAGTTGCAGCAAACCTGGCAAAATTGACTCCTGATGTTCGATTGAAGGCAGAATTTGAAAGTGACAAGTTTGGATATTGAGCTGAGGAGATTGCAAACTAAATGTGGAAAATTCAGTCTGGCTTCTGCTTGCATCTTATAGCAAAATGTGACAGGAAAGAGATAAGTTGAGAACTGAACTCCTGGGTGCAAAAAAACCAGAAGGTGATGGCTTAAGGAATTCCAAGCTTCCAGTAAGCAAGTCCCCACAAGATAGTGCCTCATGTAAGGATTTAACTAAACTTGGAACCAGCCTGCCCTTTCATTGCAAGTCAGGATAGGAAATGCAGTTATCCTGAAAGGATTTCTGGAAAGTCCTAGTCTTATTATCTAATGGTTGGGACCCCTTTGAACTGCAGGCCAAGCCAAAGCTTTTTGCAAGGTCTGAATAAAACCTGCTGTCAGCCTGAAATAAAATGGACAGAAAAGGGAGAGACTGAGGAAAAAATGACTTCACCAGCAAAACCATGGAAGCTGAGGTCTGGACTTAAGACATCTTCTAAGGCTAAGAGAGAGACCTCACTGATGTACATGGGAAGGGTAAGTTTGCCCTGGCATTTGAAGGCACTGGGACTTCTGCCCTGTTGTTCAGGAAAAGTTCTGTCACACCAAGCTTTAGATAGGATGGAGCACATTCCCCCGGGGGTTGGGGAAAGTTGGGTTGCCACCTCACTGTTCTGAGGGTTGAGTACGTGTCCTGAAGACTAGGGAGGGAGACTGTGGCCATCACCTCAGTGTTTTTGGGGGATGAGCTTCGAGCTTAGATCTTAACCACCAACAAGTTGCTTGAGGAAGGTGGAATGGAGATGGCTGCTGGGCAAGACCTTGGAAGGGGTGGTTTTCTTTGGAAGAGGTGGACCTTCATGAGGCCCTGAGAAGAAGAAACCATTATTTTATAGATGACTATCAGACTGTGAAATCTAATGGAGTGTGCCCTGTAGGTTTTGGAACTGATTGCGACCTATGACCCCTGTTGTCTATCCAATTTCTCCCATGGGAATGGAAACATTTATTCTGACTGTCCCTCTTTTGTATATTGGAAGTTGCTAACATGTTTTTTTTTCTTAATTTCACAGGTCTATAGCTAGAAGGTAATGTTGCCCCAAGATAGACTGCATGCCTATGACTGATTTTTATGAGATTTTGTACCTAACATTGTTAATGAAATGATTCAAGACTTCTGAAATATTGTAACAGAATAAATGTATTTTGTATATGAAAATAACATGCATATTTTGGGTCCAGGGTGGAATATCCTGGCTTGATTCTCTTTTGGACCCCAGAAAGTTATGTTCTTAAGCAAACCCATTCTACCTTTTCTTGAGCATGTGAACCTATTGCATGTGGGACATTTACATTAGATTCAGTCAAAGGATCTTTTGGTTAGATCACTTGTGATTACATCACTTCGATTAGGGCCCTTGTTTAGATTGTGGGACCCAGGGTGGGTACTAATCCTTTTACTGGAGTCTTATATAACTGAATACAGAGAATGAGAGATGACCTTTTACCGTGCTATGTGAGAGAGGACTCCAGGATTGCACACAGTCCAGAAAGTTGGAGAAACCCTGAGAGTCTGAGAGAACCAGAGGCTGGAATCAGTGGAGCAGCCCAAAGCTGAAGAGATGAGAGTTGAGTCATATGCCTGTTACTCACAGCTGAGCTTGGGGAAAAAGTGAGTCTGGATAGAAGGCAGAATCTGGCTACCATTTTGCCTTGTCATGTGGCAGGTTTCTAGGATCTGCCAGCTTCTGACTTTTGGTGAGAGAGCATCTTTGATGATGCCTTGATTTGGACATTTCAGAGCCCGGAAACTGTAAGGATTTCCCTAACTAATTCCCTTATAAAAGTCAACCCATTTCTGGAATTTTTGCATTGGAAGCTTTTACCAAACTAAAACATGAGCAGACCTGCATGATTTTGGATTGGGCAATGTTTTCTTTAGCAACACCACACACAAAAAAATAACAAGCAACAAAAGAAAAGTAGATATATTGGAAGTCATCAATATTTAAAATTTTTGTGTATCAAAGAACATTATCAAGAAATTGAAAATACATTCCATTCAAAGTGAGAAACTATTGGAAAATTATATATCTGATTAATATCTTGTATCCAGAATGTATTAAAAACTGTCACAACTCAACAAAAAATCACAAACAACATAATTATAACTGGGCAAAGAATTTAAATATATGTTTCTATGAATTGTTACATAACTTGTCCAAAGGCACCTGAAAAGATGCTCAACACCATTAGTCATAGACAAATGGAATTCAAATTATTTTAAGATACCAATTCACAGCCACTAAAAAGGTTAAAAATAATTTTAATACTTAACAAATATTTGCATGCATGTGGAGAATTTAGAACACTTGCAAAAGCTGGTGGGAATGTAAAATTGTGCACCCACTGTGAAAAACAATTTGATACTTCATCGGAAATTTCAATGTAGAAAATCTTCTGGTCAAACAGCATGGTGGAGAGAAATACTCCAGGATGCTGTTCCTCCACAGAATCTTTGAAGAACTAGCAAAAACTGGCAAAGACATCTTACTCAGAACGAAAAAAAAAAAAATGTTGCTATATCTAGGTAAGTACTAAATAATAAATAAGCAATTTAAAAATGATAGTAAAACCTCATGGACTCCTTGCTGCTGCTTTCCAGATTGAGTGTTGGCCCTGCATTCTTGAGGTACCATCTGTAAACCATACTTTTCTAGATATCCTCCAATAATTGATCATAGAGAGAGGTTTATTCAGCAACCAGTTTAGATAACACCTCAGAGGATCTAATATAGCACTGAAAGACAAGAAGTCACCTGCTTATCTATACATTGGGTTCCCCTATCACATGTATTTGAGTTTTAATTATATTGACAAAGGGCACCCTTCTGTTCATTTCCTGTTCATTTCCTGCTAGAATGATTGTGATATAACCCAGGATATATGGTTATTTCAGGTCTGAAAATAATGTTATGTCTTTCAATTTCAAAAAAGCAATTTCCAATAACTTCCAATAATGAGCAAGTAATTACCTTTTAAATAAGAGTTTTTAGCTGGGTTAGACCAAATGTTTCCCAGTCCAAAAACCCAATGACCACTGCTGGGTGAAAGTTCCAGGATCCCCTTCAGAGGACACTGTTAAGAAAAGGAATTATTTCCTCATGGCTCCTTTTTTAAGAACAAAGGCACATCTTCCAGAAGATCTCCAGAAGTATTTCTCTCTTGTTATATTAGCTACAGTGCATCACATGCCTGTCCTTATATCAATTACTTGAAAGGAGAATCACATAATCATAAGTGGTTGAGACTAATCCATGTTACTTCATATTCACAGCCTTAGACAGGGTATGGACTCCACTTTTCTTCAAGTGTATGATCACCTGCTTCCAGGTGATAAGAAAAGATCTATGGGCAATTAACAGTGTCTGCCAAACCCAACATGCCTCTATTGATGACCCCATGTCTGTCCTATATCTTTAATATCTCTTCCTCTCTTTCTTTACCTCTTTCCTGTCTCCTTCTCTATATAATCTTCTAATAAAACATAACTGATTTTCTCCCATACCCTAAAATATTCACCCACAGTTCCCATGTCTTCCTTTAAGTAACTAATTTGGCTCTTAATAGTGACTCTACTTTTTACAGCACTTTATTTTATAGAAAAGGAAATTGAGGAACAGAGAAGTTACTAACCTGCCCAGGATCACATAGCTTGTCTAGGATTCAATAAAGGGTAACCAACAGTAAATTAGTAGTGGATATTTCTAATTTTAACATTATTCTCAATTTAATTCAGAAAATATTTTCCATGTATTTTTATGCTTAAATATCCTTGCTGGATGGTTTTTAATGTTATTGTTTTTATATTCCTCCCAATAACTTTATTTTATTTGAGGCTATTTTACAGTCTAGGGTAACTTAGATGATGTGCATAAAGTCATATACTTAGAAGTAGAGAAATTGGGAATCATCCAGATTCATGTCTTTTGTGGAATTGAGTATTGAATCATGTACTGCACAAAACAAGTACTTAATCTTAATCCACATTGCTGTGTTAGTGAATCAATCTGTATATAGTATATTTGAATATGTTAAGTTGAGTCAGGGTGTGGACTCATTTGTTGATAGGATCTCCTATGTAGATGTGGTAAAAACCTAAATCACATGTCTACAGAAGCCAGAAGTCAAAGAAAGACACAGGAGGATACCAAAGACGCTGTCATGTAATAGAAAGCTGCCATCATAACTACACCACCAGTTCTGAGAAGGAGCATGACTGCGACGACATCTTGATTTTGGCTTGTTTCAGCCAAACCATTATGTGGCATTTGTTTACGAAAACCCACTTTGTGCTATTTTTCATAGCAGCTCTAACAAACTAAACAGGTATATAATTTCTCTTTAATCTTACCATGTGCTGTTCAGGCAAGGGATGCCCCTGTTCCTAATCTGAACTTCAACTTAGACTTTCCTTCCACCTTACAGGCACGAGGACATTCCCAGAATCAAAGCTGTCTGGATGATGCTTAGGCCATTTCCATGGATGTGGAAGGAAGTAGAAAGGGAAGTTACAAGATGTTTTGTTTTCTTCAGCCCTCTCTTTCTTGAACTGTTATCATACATTGAATCTGTCTGAGGAATAAGCCCTCTTGCCACTAGGGGTTAAATGAAGAACTAGTCTAAGAATTTCTCTCCATTTTCCTCCAGTGGATAATTCACATCAATGTCTCATGAGGTTAAAGGACATATTGATTAGAACTCAGGCTTAGAAACAAGATCAGTCTGGATTTAAATACACTTCATGAGATTATGTATAAATCAAATGGTATATTGCATATAGCCGAGGGACTGATACATAGAATGTGTTCATTATTTGTTAATTTGCATGTTGTTCATAATTCCTTTAACTGATATAATAGGTTCAGGGAATGTCATATTATTCTTATATATTTTAGTGCAGAGATCAAACACTCATAGAAGATTTTAGAATTATGATAATTTTGAATCAGTATTTAATACAACTAAAGTTGGCCTTTTTCTTTCCTCATTTCAGCATCTTCCAGAATCTTACCAAACATAGAGAAAAATTTAAAAAAGCTTTATAAAAGATTTGAAATAATTACTGCCATAAACCTGCATCAGTCACACTATGATCTCTCATGTCCTGTATAGAAGATGAGAGCCAACAATGGCCCTTTACTCTATGGCACACAGCATTCTTAGCATGATGCATGCATTATTTCACATAACCTCATGACAGTCCTATGTGATAAGTACATTATAGTCCTCTTTGTACCAATATGAAATTTGAGACATAGAGAGACTAAGAACTTTGCCATCCTTCACCTACTTAACAAGCAGAAGTGCCAGTGCTAAGAGATGTAGTTTATTGAATTTCAAAGATTTACTCTTAAAAATGATTAGAATTTTTAATGTACAACAGCAGTTTGTCTAGTCTATATGTCTGTCCTCAGGGCATCAACAGTAGAACAACAACAGAACAGTTTTTCACTGGTCAAGATGTTTTCACATTTTATCTTGCTTAGTTCTTCAATGAGCACTGTAAGACCGGTATTATTGGCATTGATTTATAGGCTCTGAATGACACATGCACCTATAGCCCCATATTAGAACACTCTGTGCTTTATATCTCAAATTTTAAGATCACTTCCAAACCATAACCATAGAAAGACTGCTAAACCAACCCAATTGACTCACTTTCCAGTCCACCTTTGTCACAGATTCCACAACCCCATCAGAGACCAAGATAAGCTTACTAGGCTGTCATTTTGGATGAAGTTGTTAATTCTAATCCTCTGGGAGATTATAATTCATAGCATCCTTAACTCCTTTGACTTGAGCAATATCCATTTAACACTTCTTTGTAACCATATATGGAAATATTAGTAGGGACAAATTCTGGGGATTCCTCAGCCTAAAAGACAACATATGCAAAAACAACCACATTTTACAGAAACTGTTTGGTGCTAAGTTTCTACGCCATTTGCATCCAGACTCCAAGGGACCAAAGGAGCTATCTCCAGGTAAAGTATGAACTTTCTAAAAATAGGGGCTTAAGTGAGCTGACTTCAGGGATCTGCTACTCCAGGGTACCTTTCATTTGTTGCTGATTTCATACTGCTTGCAATCCCTAATTTTTCTGCTTTAACATATTTTGTTATTTTCAGGGTTTTAAATCAGGTTAGAGTGAAAATCAAATAATGCTTTTTTTTTAACATATTACATCTGGTCATCAAGAAGACAAGACTGGCAAATGTGCCATGGAGAGGCATTGGAAGAAATGTCCTTCAATGGTTAGGTTTCTCCCCATCAATTTCTGTTGAAGCCTATTGGAAGATTCAATGAAAGAAATTCATATCTGAGCTAGGTTTCTTGTGGCCCATATTCACAGGATTGTGTAAGCCTGTAAACCTAAAATAAACTCATGAATTCATAGATATTTAGGAAATGTGTCTTAACAATAACTTTTGAGGCATTAATTGATGCAAAAAAAATAATACATTTAAGGCAGAAATTGATGAATTTACATAGTAGCATGTAGTGATGGATCAGTGGTTGCTAACATCATGCAAAGTGTAACTAACAATAAGATGCTTTGTCATGGAATAAACTTGTTACTTCTTTAAACACATTCAGAAAGGTAGGGTCAAACAGTGACCCCATTGTTAATACTTTTCTCTTAATATGACACTATGGACTTCAATTTATAGGTAATTTATATTTTAACATGTGTTTCTACCATCAAAGTATTATATGAATAATGATCATGATACCCAAACTATTTAGAAAAGCATTCTCTTCAGATTAAGGACACAGACCTGAGATAAGGAAATAAAAGATTTTATATGAAATTATTTTACTGATTTAAAGTCAAAATTTTCTCTCCATAGGAAAATTAGATTAGAAAATTTGTGAAAGAATCCCCTAAAATCCCCATGAATACCATAATTCAGATAAGCATTAATCATCGTTAGTATAACATTTAATGATAATTTTCTATGCATATATGAGAGTTTTGACAATTGTATGCCTAAAATGTATGATGTTTTATATCTAACATTTTCTACTCTGTATTATATCTAAAGTACTTTTGCACATCATTAATTTTTCTTACAAAACTCTTTGATGTCCATTTGATATTTATAATTATATATAATCATACATCATACTGTTCCCATATATTTAGACATTTGGGCTGTTGTAATTTTTTCACTTTCATAAAATTATTGTGAAATACAACCTGTATATTAATTTTTAAAAACATTCTTTTTATCCAGCATATATTCCTAAAAGTGGGAGTATTGACCAAGGTGCACAACCAATTGTAAAGACATATAAAGTCAAATCTATTTCCAGAATATTTTTTACCAAAACACACACACACACACACACATACTAGCATCAAATAATATAGCTCTCATCCATCTTTTTTATTTGCCAGTTAAAAATATTTCACATTTTCAATTGCATTTCTTTGATAGCTTATGAAGTAGGGTATTTGGGGCAGGGTTTCATTTCTGTTTTCATTACTTATTTTCTAATAGAGTGAGTAGACTGGCCTTTTGTAAGAGTCTTGTGTCATACTTGTTGCAAATATTTTCAGGTGGGTTTCTGTCATACTGTAACTACAGTGGTACCCTGTCAAGTCAAAAGGTGTTAGCACCCTTTCTGAGAAGCCCAGAGAATGCTTCTGGAAGACATGGGAGATTCATATATTCATTTATTGCAAGAAGGAAACTTACAAACTGGAGGCACAGTCCAGGGTGGCAGCTGGACCCAGGTGGTACTCTGCTATTCAAGTGGGGATATGTAGCTGTATATACAGGAGTAAATAGGAACAATGCCAGGGACATAATAAATCACAGGACTTGGGGGTATTTGCTGGAATGTGCACACCTTTTCTTAATGCTCTTTCCCATGGTGTCTGTGCAGAGACCCTTATCTTTTTAGTCACAAGACTGTGTTTCTAGTTATCTTTCCCCATACCTGGCCTCTCCACCA